>JAZDUH010000354.1:4207500-4410000 GCA_036419115.1 Scarus forsteni | reverse complement strand
GAGTGCAGTAACAACGAAGAGACAGACAAAGCTTACCCACTGTTTATTAGCTTAGTTCAAACCCTGGGAGTCAATGGGTAGCATTAGCCTGCCTCTGCCTACAATTATCAGGTGAACTCTTCAGCAACTCTAAATGGTCCTGTGTGCTTGTTGTGACTCAATTTCTTTTACCGAGTTATGTTACGTTATCTACTTTTAGAGTACTATTAGCACTTTCTGCAATTTTCTAAAGAAATATATACAAAACTATCCATTGTGCCTCTGAGTGAGCTCAGGTGTGCCTTTGCATGTTTTACAATTGTTTGGAAAAATAAGGCTTCTGTTTGAAATTATTATCTTTGATGAACATGCTATTAGGTTGAAAAGATTTTAGAGCAGCAGAGAGGATGAGTACTTCAAGGCAGGAGATAAAATGTGTTCAGAAATGGGTTTGCATCTGTATTTCATCTATTGTCGATTATCATATGGACATTAAGGTTCCCTCTAAGTGACCTGCATTTCTTGTTTCCCCCAGTAAAAATTCAAGCAGTTGGATTAAGCTGGATTTTTTTTCTTATTAAAGGGAAATGGCAACTTTTTTTTTGTTTTTGTGTCTTGCCTCACTCCTGAAGAAATACATCCCAAAATAGTTTTGTATGTTTTTTTTTTTTATTATATAAAGTGCTAATATTGGTCTAAAAAAATAGGTGCGGAGTGAAATTTCAAGACAGTCATGGCATCTACCTATGATAAGCAGAAAACATATATAGGTGGAGACTAAATGACTATTACATAAACTCCAGGTAAAAAGCAGAGCGTTTTTAACTGAAAGTGAGTGAGCTTGGTTAAAGTTGTCATGTTCTACTGCTCCCCAAGTTCATTCTAACAACATCAAAAGCAAAGAAATTTGATTTTTCAAGATATGGGACCATAACACAATACAATTTTTCTGATTTTGGTCAAATTCAACCAAGTTATGGATAATTATGGACATGTCTGCTAAGAGTACCGACCAGCACATTGAGCCTTGCCTTAGCTCCACCTCTTCATATGTTTTTAGATCAAGTTGTCAACCAAAAGTTTGTTTGAGACACTTGCAATATGACAACCACCACAGATTTAATTAAAAAACAACTTTATTGTCCAATTAATGATATCCCTTTGCACAATACATTCAGAGAGCAAAAGAGTTGCATAAATATCTCCACTGTCATTATGCCTGATTGTTTTAATAAGCACTCGTGACTGAGATTTTAGTTTTGATTCACTGAGCAGAACAAGGTTGTGTAACAGAAATAGAGCAGGTGCACACAAAACTCCACATACACATACACACATAGTCAAACTGCATTCACACAGCACTGCTCTGCAGACAAAGTCCACACCTCTGTCTCACCTCTGTTACAGCAACTGTAGCTAGCACAAAAAGTGGAACACTGTGCCTCCTCACCGCCACAGCCGTACTAGTTAAGGCATAACATCACAGTGGCATGAATGCAATGCCTTAAAATTACACTGAAGATAAGCCTTTGGGTGTACGAGGTATGGCTATTAAATAATGAAACTGGGCTAATGAGTTGTCCCAAAAAACAATTTAATCACTCCTAAAAAAGTGTTTCTTTCACTTTGTTCCAAAATATATTCACAAATTTGCTTGTGCTTTTTATCTGATCAGGAGTCGTGTTTTGGGACAACACAGGCACACACTTTGTTCATGTTCACATTTAATGCAAATTTTGTCGAACTGTCTCTTTAACAATGGAGACTGTTTCTGCTATCAATTTCATACTGAGTTGTCTATCATTTTTTTAATGTTGTCAGAAGTTTTTGATGTGCACGGGCAATCGTGACATTCATCGTCTAAAGCTGCATTCACACTGAACATGACTTTGCAACCGTATTTGCGGTGCCCACTGAGGCCGAGTCCTTTCAAGAGGGACCTCATGACTATGTTGTGCTGAATATAGATACTATAGATGTATTAACAATGGATAGGGAGATCATGCCAATATCTACATTAACAGCTATAACGATAATGGGAATGGAATGTTCCTAATGAAATGGCCAAATATGTATCATGTTTGTAATTGTAGTTATTGAGGCTTTGTGACTCCACAGCAGCAGGAAGTCTCCACCAAGGATCCCAGACCACCTACAAGACAAGAGCCAGAGACGAGTACAGGAGCAAACAAAAGGGGTAAAGGCAGATATGGAGAGAGAGTGTGAGAGAGCGAGATAGAGCCCAAAGTGCCAGATCGCCCCCGGCAGTCTAGGCCTATTGCATCTTAACTATGAGTCTGATTTATGAACTAATTTATAAACTATAAGCTGGTCCCTAACTGAAAGCTTTATCAAAGAGGAACGTTTTAAGTCTAGCCTTAAAGGTAGAGAGAGCGTCAGCCTCCCGAACTGTGGTCAGTAAATGGTTCCAGAGAAGAGGAGCCTGATAACTGAAGGCTCTACCTCCCATACCACTTCTGGAGATTGATGGTACTACGAGCAGGCCAGCATTTTGGGAGCGTACTGTTCTAGAGGGGTTGTACTGTACCACAAGCTCTTTAAGATAGACTGGTGCCTGTCCACTGAGAGCTTGATAGGTGAGGAGAAGATTCTTGAATTCTATTCTAAATTTTATGGGAAGCCAATGCAGAGAAGCTAAAACAGGAGTAATGTGGTCTCTCTTCTCCTAGTTCTAGTCAGTACTGCAGCATTTTGGACCAGCTAAAGCGTCTTAAGCGACTTGCTGGGACAGCCTGAAAGCAGAGAATTACAATAGTCCAGTCTAGAGGCTCTGGGACAGGATAGGCCTGATTTTTGCGATGTTACGGAGATGAAAAAAGGCTGTTTTTGAAATTTGCTCTATGTGGAAGTTAAAGGATAAATCCTGGTCAAATAGAACCCCAAGATTTCTAACAGTTATGCTTGGTGCCAGGCTAATGTCATCTATGGCAGTTAAATCAGTAGGAAAGGTTTCTCTAAGGTGACGAGGACCCAGCACAATAATCTGTCTTGTCTGAGTTAAGAAGAAGAAAAAAATCAAATCAATTATAAGTATATTTAATGACATATTGAGCAAGAATGCAAATTATGCGATTGATAGATGCTTAAAGAATTGAAAGACACAAGTGATCTCCTGACGGGACAGTGAAACATGTCTAGTCTGTCTGACCGCAGTTCGTACAAGGCTCTCTGCTTTAAAAAAAAAAAAAAAAAAAAAAGAAGAGGCAGAAAAAAACCTGAATGAACTTGAGACTCATTTTTGGGCATTAGGCCTGAGGGCTGCAAGTGTTATCTGGCTGCATCAAGTTTACTTTGTTTAAGAAAAGAAAGAATAGTGGAGTGTATGGGGGAGGGAGTGTAACGAGAGTCTTTAACAGGGAGTAAAAGGCACTGAAAGGATTTTGATCCAGTGATATTATATATCTGTCGTGGTCAGGGCAGACAAAAGCACACAGCAAACCACCAGAGAGCAAAGCATGTCATCTGAATAGTATGTCTTCTTTGCACTGTTGTACATCCAAAGGCTTTGTGCGCCTGAATTTGGCTGGTAGGAGGCACAAAGGAGGCAGTTTGTTCGCCCCTGACAAGTGTGCTTTTATTTGCAGCGGCCCTTTGATGTATAGAGAAACTTTGGCTGGGATATCCCTCGCAGACAAATGCATGAGAAATCCCACTCCTTTGTATTATCCTTGACAATTCCCTGGCCATTCACGGCAAAGCTTTTATTCCATTCAAGACCTTTATTTTAAACTCTGTGCCTACTGTCTGCCTGTCAACTGTAATGGGGAATCGTGTTTGACTTTATTGTACAGAGGGGGGCTTAATGAGGAGTTGGGGGCATGCAGTTCAGAAAGGGGAAAAGAAACATCAGTTTAACACGTTTTTCTTGTCAAGTTTGGTGTTTATAGCACGTTATTACCTTAAAGGAAACTGAAGTGATCTTTGCAGTTGTGTTTTGCTGTCTCAGTGGTGGTTAGGTGTCTTTTTTGAAGCTTTTAAACTTGTCACACAGTTTGTACTGATAAATTAGTGCAGTTATTATGGTACCTTTGAGTGTCCATTTGACCAAAAAGGGGCTTTTTGAAGTTTGAAGGTGAATGTTTTTGTTGCCTGTTAGCTTCTTTTCCAGGAGTACGGTAAATTGAGGAAAAGGGTTTTTCAAGTGTGATTCACAGGCAAGTTAAATTGAAGTGCTTTACAGGTTTTATATTAAAACATTTAGGAATTACATCACAGGAATTGAAGGGCATGAAACTGAACATAAGCAAAACTTCTGAAGTTAAAAGCTATAAAATGTGAGTTAAAAAAAATATTAAGAATATATCATTCAGCAGAACCTGTGATAACTGATTGCAAAGCGGCTGTATCAGACCCGAGACATAAGAATACAAAAATCCAATACTTCTCTCCTTTTAACAAGTTTACACTGGTTCCAGGTGTCACCAGGGTGAATTTTTTTGATTTGTTGCCTTAAAATCCCCCAAGAGATTTTGGCATTCCTATAACGTCTCTCTTTAAGCCCTGCTCAGAACAGTATTTAGTGTATGATCCGTGTTTGATCGTACTCCTGTCAGGAAGTGGAGGTGGCTTAAGCTTTTATGCAGTGTGCTTTAATGTTTACTGTGGCTGCACAGACATGCCTAAACATGTTCCTTCCACTGCAGCTGTCTGTTAGCTGAACGCGTTTGGCTCAAGGAATGTCTTACATCCAAGGGAGGTGGCACATCCCCTCATTATAGGAAGATATTTCTAACAGACCATTGAGCAAATATTTTCTAAATGATGGAGCAAGCAACAGGTGGAAAGGGGTCTTTTCTCCTGATCATTATGAAATTATGTATGGGCAAAGGATTCATAATATCCAGCAAAAGTGGACAAGTTTGCATAATATTGAACCTAAAAGATAATATGAAAAACAAGAACTTCTATGTAATACTTTAATAAAATGGGTACCTGCATTGTAAACACTCATGGAGGTATGATTTAAAAGTATAAAACCCTCAGGTTTCTGAACTTGTTTTGATTATACTAAGTTAAACAAATAAAGTGAAACATCCTGAGATATTGCATTGACAAGCAAGGGATGAACATGAAGCCCATAGACCACAATTTTTGACATATGATCTCCTAAGTGCTCATCATTGTCACGAGTGGAAAAAAAAACTTAACCAAGAGAAGAAAAAAAAAAAGAAACAGGACCCAATTACAGATATTCATGAAAAAATATATATTTAAAGAAAAGTGGCTCAAAAATTCATCACTTACAAAATATCCCAAAACTCAAGACACCAATGAATTTGCAAAAACACCGGGGAACACGAGCAAAAAGCGGAGCACAAAACCCAAGGAGTCACAGGGAACATGACATGCACGGTTAACAGGCAGGAGTCACACAGGAGAACATCAGGAACAAACTTACACAGAAAAGCAGACACACAGAGGATTTATACACACAGAGGTAATCAGACACAAGTGAGACAATCACACAGGTGAAGGGGGTCACAACAAGGGATTGACGCAGAGAGGGGAGGGCAGGAAACACAAAGAGAGCCTTCAAAATAAAGCAGGAATGATGAGAAACATGATGAATGAGAGGTTTAAGAAATAATATGAAATGAGGTTTAAACAGGGAATGACAAGAGGTACAAACATACTAAATATCCTTTGATCTTTTAATCTATGAACTTAAAATGTAATTACTCTATACTTCAGTTAAAGTAAATAGTTTGAGAGAGTTTAACTGTACTCTTAAGATATATTCACAAGCCAGGCATGAACATGAGGTCTTTATTCCTTGATCCTTAAAAAGTCATATTTAATTCTTGAGTTGGGGTGGACAGTTCCCATAAATTCATAGTTAAATTATTTTGAAGCATTCCCAAGATATTCTGAGGTTTAAAAGGATAATTATAAGGCCTTTTTTTTCTTTTGAGCTATGCTCCCAGAAAATGTAACAAGCTCATCATCCAGTCAGAGTGAACATTCATACAAAATTAAAATAAACTGCTGAAAGGATATTTGACATTCTGTGTTCACAACATAAAATTAATATGAAGTCCATGGACAACAACTTTTAAACTATGACCTCCATATCAGTTCACCATCGGGCCAGAGAGGAAATTTGCGGAATTTGTTTGAAATACTGTTATCTGTTTTCTTGAGGTATCATGTTCACAGGCAGAGGATGAACAGAAAGCACCAAAAGAGATGCATGATATTGGATTTTTGCAGATACCTGATGTGCCAATTTTTCTAAACTCATGATCACTGATGCCGATATTTTTCAGTTCGATGTATCAATTAATACAGTTCAACAGTTCCTGTGTCTGTCTATTTGTGTCAAAAACTGATGTCAAACAAGAAAAACAATGTTTAAATATCCAAAAATGATACTGTTCATTAGTTGAACTTAATCATTCAGTGAAAATAAGATGAAGCAACAGGGTACAACAGAGCACACAGATACAAGACAGTGCAGGGACATTGGAATCTGCTCACCATGTCAGCTCTATTAGAGTAAAAAAAGTGTATATATGTACCGTATCAAAAATAAGAATTCAAAGAAATGACATAAAAAGAGCAATGCAAACTTAATTTATACTTACATGATCTCACCAGAGACCTTGTTTACCATCTTCACCACCTGTGGTCCTTCAGTCAGGAAGTCAAGGATCCAGTGGGTGGGAGATGGTACTCCTAGGTCCTCAAGCTGATCAGCTTCATTGGCCTTATTGTGTGAAGGGCAATGCTGTAATCATGAGCAATACTATTGCTGATGTGTTAAAGAGGCAGGGCACAGTTTGCTGCAGAAGAGAGGGGTTAAAGATTCACTGTAAACCCCTGCCAGCTGCTCAGCACTGGCCTTTAGGACTCATAGTGCTTCTCCAGGTCCAGCAGCCTTTTTATGGCTTGAAAGCCCTGTGAACCTGCACACAGTTCACCTGGAGTTGGGTCTTCTCTGGACTGCCAGCGCAATAACTGTTAAGTGTGTCTCATAGAATGGAGTCACAGATTTTGGTCTTGAGTTGTATTGAATTCTCTTCTACATATTCTTTGTTACATTGTCTCTGTAGCAGTTCTCAAGCCTTTGGAAGTATGTTCTTTTGGCAGCTCTGATGCAGTTCTGGAGCTCTTGGAGCATGCTTACACTCCTACCTCTTAAAGGTGTTGTGCAGACTAATTGGACAAAAGACCTGAGCTGGATGGTTCCTACCTGATAACCCCAGTGATGTTCTAGCTCTCAGTACTCATCAGTGTACATGGTGGGGCTGGAGGGCTGGCTAAAGGCTGTGGTAGAGTAGAAAGCATTGGCATTATCACTACCTTGAGTTTGCATAAAAAACAAAGGGTCATGGAGTGGATTACGTAACTCCTCAGAGATGTATTGGGATATTAGTGGGGTTAGGGGTCTCTTCACTGAGCGCTTAGCCTTTCATAATGGCACAAGTACATTGTGTTTCTTTCAAAAAAAAAAAAAAGGACAAACTGATGGGCAGCTGGAAACTTAATGCCTTCAGCCCTGGCTAAGACCTAAAATAATTCAACCCCTGGGTAACATAACAGAGGTTATGTCCACCTAAATTCAGTCAGCAGTATGGAAACATAAGACATCCAATTAAATGTGCTGAGGATGATTCAGTAAGATGTGTGAACTAACAGAGGATTTCTACAGTGGAACACAAAAAACTTGTGAATGATCACTGATGATTACTTTGAAATTTTGTCACTACTGACAGCAATTTTGTTCAATTATTTCCTGGCTTATTATTCTTACTCTTAATTATATTGTTGTTGTACTTGTTCATATTATTTATTTTTATAACCACTATGGTGTGTTTAAGGAATTACTCTGAATCTGATTTTTTAGAGGATTTTCTTGGCTTGAAATTATATTTAATGATATGCCAATGATGTGTTTTTTGATAATCAAACTTAATACTTAACTGCAGGGAAGGGTAAGTTTAGTCTCCTCCCACAGTGTTACACTTTTGTTACTCCACAGTTGTAACTGCAGTGATAGATGTAACAGCACTTCAAAGTTGCAGTGTCCGGTGCTACTTCCTTATACAACTTTAATCAGATGGACAGGGGATTTAAAACATCCACTTCCAAGTCACAAGCCCTTATCTCTCTGCGTGGCCCCCGCTGCTGCCTTTTATATCAGACTGACATTGCTTCTAAATCAGTCAATCAGTCAAAAGGGCTAAAACTCTTGACCAAACCATTCCTAGGCTCCCATGAGTGCTTAAGCAGATAAAGAATATAATCATCACACAGGATTTTTTAGTCCAGGGGTTAGGGGCTTTTACATAAAACATTTCTTTGTTTTAAACCGAAAGAGTGACACCGGTATGTGTTTTTGGAGCATTGCTGAGTGTTTCTTATTGTATAATTTAAGCTAGTTTACTCTGAAAATATATACTCTGACTCTACTTCTGAAATCTAAGGAAGCTTGTGTTTTCTTATTTAAATTAAAATCGGCTTTTTCAGGCTCTATGTCCACCTAAGAAATCCAACACAAGATCAACAGACCTGTGCTGCTTCAGTTCACTGATGTATCACCCCAATGAATATCTGAACTTGCAATCTACCACGTACCCTTCCAAGTGCTCATGTTTCAGCTCTGTGGAATATAGCCCATACAGCTGTAAAATAGAAAATCTGAACAATCTTGCTATTGAGCTAGTCAGTCATTTTGGTGCCAACTTTACTTTATCTTAATTCTGAAATATCTAAAGGGAGTGTAGGCATTATCATTATCCAATGTGGAAGCAATGGGTCTAGGTGGTTTTACTGTCCTCTAACATGTTCTTTTGATTATGTATTTCAATGTCAATGTAACTGAGTCCCTGCAATGATGTTTATGTGTAATGTTTCACCTAGCTGCAAGCAAATTTCCTCTACAGGGACAATAAGGTTGGAAAACCTGCAAAACAGTTGATCAATTTTCCATAAAAAGGAGAACACATGAAAAATGAGAGAAAGGGCAAGTGGACTCTTGCGTTAGATTGAAAAATGATGTAAACATTCTCAGATTAGTTTCCCAGAACAGATGAAGCTGCACATCTGTTAAGGCTAAATTATGTTGAGAGTTGCATCAAATCATGAGACTATTGTATAGACAGTAATATATAAAAAAAATAGGCAACATAGGTCTGTTTATGGCTTCTTCACAAGTAATATTATGTCATTAGCTGAAGACAAAACAAAAATGAAAAATGGAAGCAAATATAAATTACAGGAGTTTAGTAAGTGCTGTCTGTTTGTGTTGGGTGCTAGAACATAAAATAGATAGTAATGGTTTGCTCCTTAAATAAAGCCAGTCTGTTTTCTTTTATTTATTATTTTATCAAACAACACCCTCCATCTCGGGGGGGGGGGGGGGTCACATATTTGTTGGGACCCATTTCCTCCTTCATAATTATTAAAACAAATCAAAGTCGACTTGTTACTCAGTACTGGCTAACATGTCCAGTTGTTTGTTTTGCCTTAATCAAGGCCCTACCCTGTAAATAACATCTCACTGATAAGAAATCCAAGAGGGGTCTTGATGCTAGCTGCAGCTCTTGCAGTGTAAAACCATATCTCTCAGAACACCTGTTTGGATGCATGACATAAGTTACACTAAAACATTTTTCATAATTTTAACAACTATTATTATTCTATAGATTGATTGATACTTTCAAACCAAACATGTTTGGTTTGGTTCAAACACACACTGGTTTTCCTGATCCAAAATGTGTTTGACTTGGGGGTTGTGTGGTTGCTACAACACGCTCTTGTGCAGACATAGGAACCAAACTCTTGACCCGTTGAAAACAAAAAGCATGTAGCTTTCCACTAAATGGCATCTCATTGACTCACCTTGACTTCACTCATTTGCTTTGGTTTTCACTGAAGGATTGTGCCTAGTACCTGGTACAGTTTTTTGTATCACCTCCAGCAGAGACTAAACATAGAACAGAGACACTGCTGATCTGTGAATGGTCGAAGTATCACCATGATGGTGGGGTATTGGTGCAGAAAGGAAACACCCCCGTTGTTGGCTCTGTTCTGGTGACTGACTTTCAACACTCTTCTCTACTTTAATTATTTAGCTGCTTGTAATTGTCTTTGATACAAATTTAATCCCCTAACTGTTGCAAAGAGTCACCAAGGGGCTGGCAGCTCTTTCGCCTTGGTTTCCTCCTTTTGGTTTTGTGAGGATGTCATTGTGGTTTCTTGCAGACTTGTATGATGGTCCTTCCCGCCTTAAAGGGGTACTAATACAGTCTATACTGAAATGGAAAATGGAGAAGGTCGTATCAAAGAGAAAAAGACAAAGTATACATGCACATCCCTGGCTGGGTGCTGGATCCAAAAAACTCACATGAAAAATCACAAAAAGTCTGAGGAAGAGCCTAACTGCTCAAAGCTGATTTTCAAATTAAATTCTTGAAGTAAACTGCTGAGATCATGACTCAAAAACTTCACTAACACAGCAAGCTAATAGGCTAATTTAGCTGCACAGCTGGCTAATGCCAGCCATAGCCTAAATAGAACTGAAGAATTTGAGCCATGTGCCAAACAAAGCCATGTGTCATCAATTGTTTGATTATCATATGAGCCTCTGGTAGCTGTTGATAACCTCTGATGGAGGCTGCCATTCTGTGCATGTCATCCCAACCAAAATTAAGCTTCCTCCACTCCCCAAAAGAGCAGCCGTGTTGAGGTGGAATTCAGAGCTGTCAAACCAAAAGTGATGGTGTGTTTTCAAAACTGGAAGTCCCCAGTAAATCCTCAATAAAAGAAAAAGGGGCATGATTTAAAAAAAATCATCTTCTCACAGTGAGAGTTAACATCTGGCAGGTGATTGGACCATCATTCCATCCATCAACATTTATTATGGGCAAATCAGATAATGTATCGGCGGGAGCTGCCCTTAAGAACATGAGCCATTTTGTAAAACGTCCCGTCAAAACATATCAGAAGAGGAGTGTAAATATCCTGCTACTGAAGCTCTTAGCATGTATGTGCAGTCTCTTCCTGCTGTCATCTCACTTATTTATCTTTCATCTTACTGCTCTAAAGGACTCTGATTGGACAATGCTGCTTTGGGAAAGTCACAATCGTTGTAGGCTGGAGCTTGGCAAAATGGATGTGCCTGATCATGGACACTGAATCAGGCAGGTCCAGCGGCTCTGCAAGGTTAAAGGGATGGGCCAACATATTTTTTTCTTCTTTGTGTCTTGCCTCACTCCTGAGTCCATGACAAACAGATATGGCCCTTTTCCACTAGCACGCCTTGGCCCTACTCTACTCGGCCCTACTCGATTTGCAGCGTGTTTCCACTAGCCCGGTACCTCCTACAAATAGCTAGTTTTAGTACCTACTCTGCTCTGGTTCTAAGTGAGCTGAGTTGATACTAAAAGATGACGTCACCGACTGCCGGCTACTGATTGGTAAGACAATGTCGTCATAGATGGGTCAGGAGCGTGATGACCTAGCATGCTAGCGGTAGCTACCATTAGCTTACCCTTGTACGTCTTTTCTTTGCAGCTCGATTGCTCTCGTCCTCGGCTTCATTCTGTTGTATATCTTCCAAAACTCTCCTGTGCTTCTCAAGGGGTTTTTCTTCTTGCCACCTGCAGCCTTCTTCTGCTTTCCTTTTTTACTCGGTTTGTGACAAAAAGCCACAGATTGCTGTGTCGCGCTCAAAATGACGTCACCGCAGAGCCGCTCTCTGTTTACAGCGACACTACACACCGTTGGGCAGGCAACTGGGGCTAATGGAAAAGCAGCACAAGGCGAGTAGAGTAGAGCCGGGTAGAATCGAGTAGGGTAGAGTAGGGCTAGTGGAAAAGGGCCAATAGGAACCATTCTTTAACGTGCAGCTCTAAGCGGTCCTGGGTCCTTTATTGACTGTTTTTTATTGTTTGGATTTTTTTTTTTGGTGTGTGTGTGTGTTTGTGTTCAACAACGTGATTAATTTTTAGGCTAAGATTAGCACTTTATGTCATTTTTGAAAGAAAAACATCAAAACTAAATCACAGGGCACATGCACAAACCACTGCAGTTGTGCTTTTATGTAGTTCAATAAAACAAGGCTTGTTTAAGAGTTGAAGAAGTAGGTGCCTATCGACCATAATTTCTCGATTATAACACACACTTTTTTGTTGTTAAATAAACTCAAATTTTTCTGTTGCGTATTATACGAATACAAGCAAAATATTTTGTTTGTCTGTCTGTCTGTCTGTCTGTCTGTCCATCCGTCCGTCTGTCTGTCTGTGAGCCAAATAACTCAAAAAGTAATGAATGGATTTTGATGAAATTTTCAGGAAATGTCCAGCATTGGAAAAGGAAGAACTGATTCTATTTTGGTGTTGATCTGGGTCAGTGTCTGGCCGCCAAGGCAAAAAATGTGATTTCTGTGAATAACTACTGAACTAAAATATATATAATTATGATTCCAATTGCTAATGGTATGTTTTCATGGTCAAGGAATCTAAATATTTCGATGAAATAAAGGTAGGACTAATATTTATGGTGAAAATCACAATATGGGTGAGGACTGTGGCACTGGCGGAGGTCTGCACTCTCTGAGTGCTTTTCTAGTTCTTATTAAACTGACTGTTAAACTGTTCTAATAAAATATTTTGGGTCCTTGTTCTACGAGACATACTGGGTAGGCCACATGCCTCAAAGATGGTCTTGCTTGTCGCCAGGGGTGTCTTGACCACTTGTCGATGAATTTGCCGCAGCTGGCGATCAGTGAGCTTTGCGAACTTGGGCTGAATGCGTTTCTTTCGACCCTTCTGACTTGCAGCTAGGAACTTCTTGATAGTCCGAGGATCCCGATGGAGTATGTGTGCAATTTCGACTGGTGTCTTCCCTTTGGACATTTCTCTTGTTATTTGTTCCTTTTCTTCTGTTGTCAAATCTTTCTTCTTCCCCATCTTGCGTTCAGGAAGCAACTGCATAATAACTTTGCACAGTGGCCTTTTATAGGTTGTCACAAAAGTAATAATATTACTCAGAGTTTTGGATAAAATTTCTAAGGGATCATATTTTATACTGACTCTAACCACACAATACGACAATCAAACTTGGTTTTAATTTCTTCCATCCAAACGCAATATTTTACAACTTTGCACACGGTGTAGAGTAATAGCACATGCCTCAAGCAAAATGTGTTTCCACATCCATTTGAGAGGGAGAGAAAGGGAATTGCATATTTATTGTGAAAATAACTGAAATTCCATTGGTTATAGTAAGTAAAGAATGCAGTTATGCAACAACTTTAACCCCAAACCACACCAACTCTGCAGAACTTTTTAGAAAGGTGACCCTAAGAATGAGGCAGAAATCCAGAATATATATATATATATATATATATATATATATATATATATATATATATATATATATATATATATATATATATATATATATATATATATATATATATATATATCTATATATATATATATATATATATATATATATATATGTGTGTGTGTGTGTGTGTGTGTGTGTGTATGTGTGTGTATGTGTATCTGTGTGTATATGTATGTGTGTGTATATATATATATGTCTATATTATATATATATATGTCTCTGTATATATATATATATACATATATATGACTGTGTGTGTGTGTACATATATATGTATATGTGTGTATATATATATATGTATATATATATATATATATATATATATATATATATATATATATATATATATAAATATAATTATATATATATATATATATATGTATACAGTCATGGAAAAATTATTAGACCACCCTTGTTTTCTTCAATTTCTTGTTAATTTTAATGCCTGGCTCAACTAAAGGTACATTTGTTTGGACAATTATAATGATAACAACAAAAATAGCTCATGAGAGTTTAATTTAAGAACTAAGAACTATTCATTTTCCATGGTTTTCTTGATAATAACCAAAATTACTTAAATTCTTACATCAATAGCTATGGCATTGTACCGCCAAAAACACTACTTTTAAGCATTCCATGTTTTCTTTTCTGTTTGCTTTAAACACATGATACACACAAGAGTTAATACTTGATTGCATAACCATTGTTTTTGATGACTGCAGCCATGCGTCTTGGCATGCTCTCCACCAGCTTCTGACATTGTTCTGCTGTCACAGCAGCCCATTCCTGTTGGACAAATTCAAACAAATTTTCTTTGTTTTTGGGCTTGTGGTTCTCCATTTTGAGTTTGATGATTTTCCACAGGTTTTCAATTTGGATTAAGATCTGGTGATTGAGCAGGCCAAGGCATCGTGCGAATGTTGTGGTCTCCATCCAGGCTTTAACTGACCTTGCCGTGTGGCAAGGGGCATTGTCTTGTTGGAAAATCCAGTCATTCGAGGCAGGAAAGAGTTTTCCAGCTGATGGAAGAAGACTGTTTTCAAGGGTAGTCCTGTACATGACCTGGTTCATTCGGCCTTCACACAATTGCATTTGCCCTGTTCCACTCAGACTGAAACAACCCCAGATCATGACTGATCCACCCCCATGTTTTACTGTAGGGGCAAGACAGTCTGGGTTGTAAGCTTCTCCAGGCTTCCTCCTAACCAGTAAGTTGGCTGGAGTGGGCATCAATTCAAAATTGGATTCATCACTGAAGAGAACCTTAGCCCAATCATCAACAGTCCAATCCTTGTGGTCTCGAGCAAAGAGTAACCGGGCCTTCCTCCGCCTTTCATTGATGAAGGGCTTCTTGCGTGCTCTGTGTGACTTCAAACCAGCTTCAACAAGTCGGTTTCGAACTGTCCTTGCTGAACAAGTCACATTTCTCGACAGTGCCCACTCATTTTTAAGGTCCCTGGAGGTCTGACGACGATTCCTGACACAGGAACGGATGAGTGCACGGTCATCTCGTGGGGTAGAAAGACGTTTCCTGCCACGGCCAGGTAGCAATTTGGTAGTGCCATGTTCAGCTTGGTTTTTTTTGTTGTAATGAACGGCTGTCTTGGAGATCTTCAGTTTTTTCGCTACCTGTCTCTCACTCATGCCAATTTCCAGCAGTGCAAGATGGCTGCCTTTGTGGCTTCACATAATTCTTTTGTTTTAGGCATTATGTGAGAGCTGACAACTTCTAGATAGATAGATAGATAGATAGATAGATAGATAGATAGATAGATAGATAGATAGATAGATAGATAGATAGGCCTCTTATATACCCTGGGAATCAATTAAGCTTAAAAATGTCAAATAGAAGATAAAGTATTATGTGACCAGCTGCATTTTTTGTTGTGTTCATTGTATTATACGTTTAGTGGTACCAGATATTAGAATGAACAAGAAATGTGTGTATATATATATAATTTTTTTCCATGACTGTATATATATGTATATGTATAAGCATATATACACAGATATACACATATATATATGTGTGTGTGTGTGTGTGTGTGTGTGTGTGCAAGACTATATCTATATATGTAGCTTTCTTTGCTTTATGATCTATTCATCATGATTTATAAGTGCACAAGTGTTCCTTGGTCTCTCCGTTGACTGAACACAGAGAAATGAACATTACAGTGTTTCACCATGATGTGATATTGTCATAAGAGCAAAGCTGTCAAAAAGAATGTAGTGACTCTTGAAAAGTACATGCCAGTAGAAGTTGTAATGATAGACAAAGTCAACACATCAGGCAGAGAATTCAACTCAAAATGTCCACTATATGTCATTATTTCCACTTTTTATTGCAGGATTCAGCAGAAAAACTGGGAGGAAGAGAAAGTGAAATGTGAGCATCTCTGTGGACGGATGTGATATCTATACGTATGTGCTGCAATGAAGGTCAGTGCCTTGTTCTCCGGCTGTGCAATATTTGACTGATCATAAAGGGGCTACCATTCACAGGGTTGTCGTGCATGCAAAATTTCAGGTCACTACCACTGGGAACCAATAATGCCTTTGGCTAAGCAACAAGATGCAAATACATCTATTCAAATTTGCACCACTCCATACACTTTGGAGCCGACACAAACACTCACACACTATCTCATCACTGGGCTGCAGAATTAAATTGCATTGTGCCCATTTTGATCATGAATAAGTCACGGCCGTGGAGTGATGTCTGATCGTAGACAAGTTTGAATTTAATATAGCTCCAGTTCCCACTGAAATGAAATTTAAATTCTACATGTTAGTCCAAGTTATCATGCTTGCCCCTTATTGTTTGATGTGGTCAGGATTTCTGTGTATCCTTAAAAAGTCTTAAAGGTCTTCATGTGATGTTTAACTGAAAAATTTAATTATAAGAAAGTTAATGAGAGCATGATTGTTAAAGAGATATACACATATCTTTTGGTGGGTTTATCTGGTATTCATCCTGCCTGTAATACACCCTGGGCCTGGTGTTCTTATCAAAGTAAAAGCTCAATTGAATATAATTTGGTGATGAAACTACCCCCTTTCTCAAAAGCTTTCATTCTGACTTTAAGAGTAAAAATATGATCAAGTAATGGTCATGAATCACCTTATTACCAGTGTGCATGCTATTTAAATACTTTAACATCAGGCAGAGTACAATGTTTATTCATTTTGGATCACTTTCTAGAGGTGCAATAAGTAGTAGCCTAACGCTGCCTTACAGGAAGAAGGTTGCTGGTTTAACTCCAAATTCAGGTGGGGTCTTCTGTGAGGAGTTTGCATGTTCGCCTTGTACATGTGTGAGTGTTTTTTGGGGATTCCAGATAGGTCGACTGGTGTCTCTAAATCGTCCTTAGGAGTCAGTGTGTTCATCTTTCGCTCCATGTTTGGCCCTTTGATTGGCCCAGCTCAGGGTGTACTCTTCCCTAATGACAGCTGGGATAAGCTCCAGCCCTTTCTCACAATGTTCAAGAGTCCTTTAAAGAATTCCTGGATTCACGTCTTGATTTGGATCAATGTCGGAATCAGTTCTTCCTTGTGCCATGACCAGCATTGCTTAAAAATATAATCAAAATAAGTGGAGAACTTTTTGAGATACCTTGCTCCAAGATAGACAAACAGACGGTCATATAAACACCCCTAACCACACAATGCCAATAAATATCTAAAATCAATTCCTGAATCCACATCCGGATTTGGGGCACAACCAAAATCTGCTACACTTTCCCTTGCGTCATGACCAATATTTCTTGAAAATGTAATCAAAATCTATTTAAAACTTTTTCAGTTGTTGACAAAAATGTGGAAAACTGGGGATCAACTAAACATTTCTTTGCCCTCACCATGACCAACAAACCCAGAAAATTTCTTCAAATCAGTTGGGAACTTGAGGGGCCGTTTACATGGCGCCGAAAATGGTCAAATCCAATAAGTTTCATTGCGTTTTGGCCTTGCGTCTACATGGAAACTCGTTGAAAACGGAAACTTTTGAAAACAGGCTCCAGGGTGGAAAGTTTCCAAAATGCTCCCAATCAGGCTCCGTGCAAACCCGCATTGGAGCGTTTCAGGGTGAAACGCTGGCGTCACCGCATGCGCAGTACTTTTTCAGATGAAGGCCGTCCGCCAAGTAACGTGTGAGCGTCTTACCGTGCTCGGTTTGTTATCTAGACAAAACTGTCCAGACAGATTTGTTGTCCGAACTGATGTGTTGTCCAGAAAAGAAACTCATGCGTCTCTGTGTGTCCACTCGCCATTGTTGTTTGTGAAAAATTTTTCTTTTTCATACATGTGTTGTAGCAGCGCTGCCTCTCTGCAAACCTACACCGCCATCTACTGAACCGGCATGCACACTACAGCGGATTAACTCATCTCCGAGCGTCGTCGTCTGAACACCGTAGAATTCTAAAACGCAAGGGAAAAATCTTTGCGTCTTTAAGTCAGGAGTTTCCATGTAAACGTAGCCTGAGTTATCTTAGACAAACACAGACACAAATTGACAAACATTGGTAAGAACAAGATCTGTGGCAAAACAAATTCTTTAAAAACTTCCTAAATCTACATTTGGATCACCACCAAAATCTAATCACCTCTTCCTTGGCAGAGGTAGAAAGATTGTTTTATGGATCAGTGGAAGTCTGACAGGCATGAGGTGTAAACTTAGAGCTGTGCTGTATTTAACTCTTACATTTTTTTAATAAATTTTATATTAAAGTTTATTTTACACTCAGTAAAATTCTATTTACAATTCATTATGTGGTCTGTTTCTTAAGAATATTCTCAATGATTACCTACCTTAAAATCTCATACACAGTATTTGGAGAATCTGTAAAATAAATGTTGATGGATTCAGTTTTTGGGCTGTTCACAGTGATTATTAGCCTTGCAAAGCAGATGGATTAGCCAGATTCCATACAAAAAGATTCATCTTGCAAAGATTCAAGCTGAAGTGATTGTGCCATGTCAGAAAATTACCAGGCTTTTTGACTTCCTGCTCTCCAGTTTTTCTGGAAAAGTTCTACCCTTCCCAGTCACTTTCAGTGGGATGTTTCCCAAATGGATGTGAAATATATCTCATGGGAATGTGAAACAAGCCATCTGGTGTGTCAGGTTAAGTAACTGTTAGAGAGAGTTTCTGAATCCTTTGGGTTCCAGAAGTATTAATTTATTTTAATGTTTTGTAAACACTGTACAAACCAGAAATTCAGCCTTTGCATGTACAAAGAAATGTTGTTTTTGATCATTTTAAAAGTTTTTATATATCATACCCATGAGACTGCTCTTTGTTCTGCAGTGTTAAGAATTTGTGATGGTGGATCCTTAAAAGGTCTAAAAAGTGTTCAGTATGATTTACAAAGTGTGCATATACCCTGGACCTAAAAGCCTGGGCTAATTATAATGTGTGTACGTAGCCTCTTAAAAATGAATGAATAGGATACCAAACTGTAATGTTACCAAAAACTTGTGTTAATTCTTCTAAATTTGGATCTTAAACAGTTTCTAAAAGTCCTCATTGTGAATTTCTAATAAGTATAGCAACCACAGTTGTAGTTTGGCAGCCTCTCGGCTCAGTGCAAGGCCCACATTACCTTTTTCTCCATAAATGTCATAAAGTTAAATGGCAAACAGGAAGCATCCTCCACTCCTGTGCTGTGGAGCAGATGCAGGTTAGGAGATCAGTGCTCTTATATGTCACACCTAGAGCTCCCAGATTTCTCCCCTCAGGCACTACAGGCAGAGTTTACATAGTCACCAGGTGTTTAACTGGTAAAAGATGGTCCAGGGGGAAGACAGATGACACCATATGCAGCAAAGCCAGACAGAAACTCTCAATATCACAGCAGCGCATTTGGTCCAATTTCAGCCTGCAAAGCCACCGGGGGGCAACCCAAATATCATCCATCCCAGCACTGTCCGTCACTCTATACATAGAACGGCAAAATTAGCACAAACTGCAGTGCTCACCATCAGTGTGAAGTTTGGTGGCAGTCAGGGCAATTATTTACAGGGCTGCATTACTTTGTGAAGACCTGAGCTCTGAGTCACTGACCGAGCCTTTTAATTAATTCCACTCTACTGAAATACTATGAAACTGCATGACGGAAAGACAGATGTACAGCAAGAAACATATTATCACCAGAGTGACTGGATTTAGGGAACCTGAATGTTGTAAAGGAAAGAAGATGCAATTGTGTTTCATGTGAGAAATTTAAGAACACATGTTCACGGCTGCTTATTTTTCTTTATTTGAATAGAGAAGACATAAAGTGTAATCAGAGAATTTGTTGTTTTCTGCCCGCTCTTTGTTTGTCCTGCAGCTCGACATCCTGTAGATACAAAGAGGTAGAGACGAACAACGATCTGACATTAAAAGATAACCTGCCATCAGCCGGCCTTCTATTTTTAACCACAGGTACTAGTAACTCATGACGTGAGGGCCTCTTGTTATCAATATTTATGGAAAAAAGATTGAGACAGAGTAATGATACGCGTATCCCTGACTGGATTCATCCTCGCTTTATAGTTGTCATTATGAGCGAGGGAGGAAAGTGCTGATGGACTCAAAATTTTAAGGCTGGCACTCTACATTTTCGTAATGATTCCTGAGACCATACAGGGCTCGAATGTGATTAGTGGATGTAAACAGGGAAGGGTAATGACTGCACGGTTAGAAATGGCTTTAACAATAAAAACATGCCTGTTTTTGTACAGTTGTCTTTTGAGGGGGGTGGAGCTTAGGTTTATTTACAGGTCTAAACATTGGAAATTGAAGTGAGGTGTATCAAGGAAAACAACAGGTGGTAATGACAAAACCATCACTTTGACTGACCTAGAGTCATACATTGTCTTTACTATTTTACGGTACAGATTAGTAGAGTTGTGCAAATATGTGTACAAAAGTGCAGATAAATTAGCATTTTTGCATTTCAAGTTCCATCATTGCCAAGTCTGAGGAATATTTGAATAAGGTAATGCTTCAAAGTTGCAGTTAGAGTGAGTTTCCTGTACAAACCCTTTTTTCAATTGTTTTTATAAAGTCAAGTTATTAAGGTGTTAAGTTTTTTAGCTTACTTTCAATGTATGTATTCCTTTCTCTTGGCAGCATCACAAAAAGTAAGGCTTGAAGTTTGAAATTGTGATTTTAAAGTTCAAATGTCTTATGCCTTTTCAGCAAGTCTATGCTGGTTCCAGAAGTCCCCCAAGGAAGTTCAAAAGTTCCTTGCCTAAATTCACTCAGATATTGGATTTTGGCATGTCTATCAACCTTTCTTGTCCAGCCCTGCTTAGAAAGAGCCATTTTAAGTAAATCCACATGAGCTGTGTCTGACCACATCCCTCTCAAGAAGTAGCTGTGACTTTCGCTTTCCAGCCCTGTTCTTTAATATTTAGTGTTGATACAGAGACACGTCTGGATATGTTCCTTCCACCGAAGCCCCTAAGGAATAAACAAACACCTATCTCAAGTAGTGCCTCCATCTAGGGGAGGAAATATATCCTAGGACATCATTAGGGGAAAATATTAACACACATTCCCTTAAAAGATGAGTTGGCAAAAGAGATAGAGGAGGGATTCTCTAAACTTTATCCACAAGTGAATTTGTTTTAGCTGAGTTATCCAACCAGATTTTCTGTTGCTCACACCCAATTTTTTTTTCAAGGGACAATTGAAGAAATAATCACAATTTTAAACTTTCAGTTGTGCCAGTAATTTGGTCAGTTAAGTCAGATTTAGTCTTAGTCTCCATCTTGAGTAGGAAATGCTTACTAGTTTTAGTCATGTTGGCCAGGACATTTAACAAGGACAGCCTCATTGACCTTAAGTGGCTACAGAAATAAATAATGACAAGCACAGATATGAACCAATCAATTCTTAGTCCCAAAGCAGAAAGTCAAGATTTAAAGCATCTAAAAAATGAAGCATCTTCCTCGAATGCCTTTAAAAAAAAGATTTTTAGAGACCAGTTCCCAATTATTCCTGTAGCAGATTCAAATCTACAGGAGCAGCACATCTGAAACTGATTTTATCCATATCAAGACAAACTTGGGAACAGATAGTAAAATTAGTCTTGTGTCTGAGTCATAGAGAGAGGACTGTAGCTTCCAGCACTTTCCACGTGAAATTCAGCTACTTAAGTATGAAGGAAGACAACTAAGTATAGCCTCATAAATAAGGACATACCAATGATTCAGTTTTTGAGTGGCCAGTGAGGGCCAGCCAACTTGATCATACAGTGTGCAATGATGAGGGAGTGCCTTGAGATTTACTATGAATCTTAAATCTCCATGATGAACTGTATCCAAAGATTTAAGGCACTGAGAAAATGCTTGTGTATATAAAATATCATCATAATCAAAAGTGGCATAAAAGTAGCAGCAGGGAGACAGTTTGTTGTAAATACCATGAAGCACTTATGTTTAGGGTTTTAAAAGTCCTAAGAATTATTTAAAAATACACACGAGGCATATCTTAGTTGTTATGTTGGACCACTTATATTATAGTCTTGTTGTGTTGATACATAGCAGAGACCCTAGATCAAGTGTTTGATTGCTATGGATTCACGTTTAGCTTGCCATTTTTTCTTTTCTTTTCTTTTTTTTTGTAGAATAGCAAAGATTCGCTCATTAATTTCAAGCCTTCCTGTATCCTTCATCTCCTGAAACACCAGATGGATCGCTCAGTATTTTTTGTTAGTCTATTAGGAAAAGAGCTTAAAGGAAGTGTTTGAGAATGGTTAAAACTTTTCAGGACAATCCGACAGGTGGTTTGCCATTCCATCAATCACTTTCCTTACAGGCTTATCAGATAATGCAGTAGGTGACCGCTACTGCTGCAGTGTAAAATACCATATGTAAGCCACAATGTTGAACAAATTATCATCAAAACATGTTGGAAGTGGAGTGAGTATAACATCTCTTTCCAGTATTATTGTTTGTTTTTCATTTAATTTACAAATGTGGTTCAGATCAGACAAAACTTTAACCAAGGCTGTTAGCATACCTCTGTATGAGGAGCCACTTCCTGCTGCTGTCTTGCTTGTAGTTCCCGCCGCTTTGGCCCTAGCACAGTCATTGTAGAATGTGGCTTGGCAAGATGGATACGTCTGATTACAGACATTTAATCAGGCAGGTCCCGCTTCTGTTCAAGGTTAAATCCTACAAAATTAGTTGGTAACAAATGGCAGACCAAAACTGTTAAGTTTGTAAAAGACTTTAACCATCAGTGCACCAAGTGATAGTAATGTTGAAGTCAGTCTATCATGATAGTCACTTTATAACTTTAACATTAGCCTATCACGTTCACTATTTGACAAAAAATAAGTAAAGTATTGGTCATAAGTAAAATTTCTGGACTATTTAAACATTTTTGTAGCCAAGAGGGAGATAAGTAAGAGAGGAACAGGACAAGCAGCTTTGTGTCAAGATTAGTAAAGTTTCTCTTCACTTTTAACAAATTCATTACAGGATCACAGTATCAGGGGGCAGACTGGGTGAGGATGCTTTGCAAAGTGCAGTGTGGCTAATGCTAGCATTAGAAAGTGTTAGCACATTGGCCTTTTCACATTAGGTCCACTTGTTTCAAACCATGCTGCGGCACGGTTTGCCATGGGTTCGCCATGGGTTCGCCCCCTTCCCCCTTCCCCGCTGGCTTTCATTCACACTGGCAACATCGAACCGTGCCCGGACCCACTTGTGTATTTACTCAGTTTGAAACAGCAGGGGGCGATATGCACGTAACTGGTTACCAAACCTGCTACAGAGGAGAACGAAGAAGAGGTTACCTTGGTAACCATTTCCTACACCAGACAACGATGTTTACGTCTCGCTCTCTTCTACATTTTGCTTCAAGTGTGTTTTTTTATCGTGTTTAAGACAGCATCAGCAACCTTCTGGACCCTCGTAAATCATTGTAATCGTCAACCAGAATAAACAAATCAACAAATTCAGTAAGCAAAAGATTCAACCGTGGGATTAACAGGAAGTAATGCATCAAAAGTAGATTGTTCGGATCACTTTGTTTCACACCAGTGAAACCGCACCAAATGTAGGGAGATGGAGCGGATCGAGACCACCCCTTCATGGAGGTCTCGGACTGGCTGATTTGGTGTGCACCAAGTGCAGTGGTTGCATTCATATTGATACTAACGTACCAAACCCTGGGCCAAAACTTCTTTGGAGCGCACCAAATGGTTGGTGTGAAAACGCCCTTAGACAGAGTGTTTGACTGGGATATCCAGCCTTTATCAGTAAAAATATAATGCACTTGCTTAATAAGTTTACAATCAGATGTCAGCTGTTTTGTTATCGCATTCTCACAACCATCCCAAATAATTATCCACACCACGCCTAGGTTTGTCTTTACAGGCCACAAAGAGGCGCTCTGGTCCACATCTATCTCCATGTTCGCAACCTATTTGGCTTCCCACCAAAATGCATTCCACACCAACACTCAAAAAGAGGTGAAGTATCTTGGCAGAGTAGAGCAAAATGCCATGCAGCCCTATGCAGCCCAGGGGGTGAAGTGATTGATCTATGACCTCGGACTCAGCTATAAGATATTGTGGTGAAGAGTGCGGAGGAGGGCATGGATAGTGGAAAAGGGACGAGCATGAGTCAGTAACAGAGTCTGCGGGAAAAAAAAATAAAGCTGTGGGAGCAGAGGAAGTGTTAACAACATCACAAGTAGGAGCAAGTCAAGTTACCACGTCAGGATTCCAAAAGGACCGAGAGTAGGATGATGGTAGGAGCGTGAGAGGTGATAGGACACATGCATCCTTATCATTTAATCATGTGCAGAGATTGAAGGTGATTGTTCATGCCCAGCAGGCTGTCCACACTGAGCTGATATGTGTTACCTCTCTCTTTTTTTTTTTTTTTTTTTTACGTCACTTCTCTTTATTAGTCGTCTGTAGTGAATGACCACTGTGAAAAAGCCTACAAGTAGAGAGGAATGGGTTCAAGGATAGAAAGCTATGTGTGACTTTCTAGTGCGGTGCTTGCTGCCTGCACTGTCCATGAAAAAAGTACACCTTCCTCAGCAAAGAATAGCTATAGAGTTCTTATCTAATCTGATTATGCCATCTTGTGTTTTTGAGACAGAAATGTGAGGACAAAAAGTGCAAAGAGGAGAAGTTTTGGTTTTGTTTTTTGGCCACCTCTGAAAGCAAGATGACTGAGTACATGCGTCGTCAGACCAAATTAGACTCAACTATGTCTGCCAAGAGGAGAGTTTTGAGTGTGTCAGAAGTTTGCTGGTACAATATTGACAAGTGACACTTGACAACACAGGTTTTTAAGTCATTTCTGGTGGTAAAATGTTCCAATCTGTGTTTCCTTCAGCATTTATAAGCTGTAGAATGGATGCTGTTGTCTTCCTTTGACAAAAACGGTAATAGTAACAATAATAACAATACTTTATTGATATAGCAATTTCCAAGACGGAAGTACAAAGGACTTTAGAGTGCCAGATTTTAAAAAAGCCAATCACAAATATGAATTACAACAGTAAAACAGGCTGCAGACATCCAGTTTCAACAAATTAAAAAGGTCGTGATTCACATTAAGAGGTCTACATGTCATCTAGGAATCCTGAAACACTTTGGCGATCACTTTTTTTCTGTAGATTTGTCACAATGTTGGTGCCATTGTCTCTCCGCAGACGCACGCCCACAGGTCCTAATAACGCGCCACGCACCCTGCGTGATTTCAATAAACTATGACAAAAATGTCAATTATACCACAAGAATGACACTTCCCTGAGAACACTCGAAAAAAGTTTTGGGACGCTGGCAAAGAGTCAGGCAAATATCACCTATTACTCATGTTACTTCGTACATTTTAGGCTCCACTTGCAAGCACAGCGCTTCGTCACTGCATAACAATCAGATGGCTGAGTGTTGGCAGTGCAACTGATGGAATTTTACTGAAAACAGATTTTGCCTTTGAACTTCCAGATATTTCCTGATCGAAAAAAGTATCATCCCTGGCTTTAATCCTTCAGATCGCTTTTGCTGGAGTGTGGAAGACGCGGATTAACTTTTTGATTGACATCTTTCCGAAAATAAACGCAGCACTTTAACAGAATTTGGCAATGTAAGTATACCTGGGATTGTTCGGTCCAGCAAACAAATTAGGAAAAAAAGTGTGGACGTGTCTTTTTATTATTATTAGTTCTGTGAGCAGCAACAAGTTCCTGAAAACTTGACAAGCAGACAAAGCAGCGCTGTTATTTGTTGTATTTTTAAAGGCGATTTTGATGTGCACAGTGCGTTGGTAAAATATAAAATGACCAGTTGTGCGTGTGCGTAATGGGCCTCTATGGCCCTTCGCCAGAGAGGGAGTTAACAGTGTAAAAGAGAAACACGTGAATATGGATATGTCTCAGAAGTTTGATGTCTCTGTCAGAGCGGCTCGATGCGGATTTAAAAGATTTGAGGCGGTGAGCGAAGCATCAGTCAGGAACTAGTCTCCACATAAACTTGGATTGCCGTCGCTTATTTCAATCACGTAAGACCCCTAATGGCGTTGTCCGGGCGAGGGTGTTACGTATATCTGTACAAGCTTTTCTGACAAGCACGGCTTGTTGATATTTGTCCTTACTGTAGAGCCACCAAGGTGTTGCCTAAGAGAGTTTAAGCACGCCGATATTGCAAAGGGTTATTAGATTCATAAGTCAGCGAAGTGGTGGGCGATCTACTGAGCACAGCAGAAGTTCTCATATGATGACTTCAAACAAGACACATTACCTACCAGCATCTGTTGGAGTGAGTGGATATTAAGACACTTCTATCTCCAGGACAGCGTAGGGGAAAATGGTAAGTAGCAAATGGAAACACACAGCATATGCAGGATGGGATGATTACCAGTAAATAGTCGTGCTTGATGTTCGGTCTGACAACGCATTGCTGGAAGGGTTGGACTCTGTGGCTACTTGAGAAACTCAGTATCGAGACCCATCCATGTCTGATGAGGCTGATGTTGACAAAAGCTTGTGTGAAAAGAGATTGTGTGGCTTTTCTCGGCTCAGGATATGCCGGTACAGTGAGAGAGGTGAGGGGAATATTGCATTGTGTCTGCGCGTAATGTGTGGATGAGACTGCGTTTGGAGGTGCTGTGCCACTGAGGGCTTTATATTTTATGCATGTATGTATGTTCTTTTTGTGCAACATGTGCCACTTTACCTGTGACACTTGTCTTGGGCTTTTAGGTACAATGGGTCTCACAATCAGCGGGTGTAATTTGGCTTGTGAGTGGAGCCTTTTTTTTATTTATTTTTATTTTTATGTGTGCGGCGACTATACTGATTGAACCGGCGTTTGTGGTATAGGTGCTGTTATCTGGAAGGAAATGTCCGACCGACATGTGATCAAATATTAACAGGACTGGTTTGGCAAGGAGGGGGGGGATACACGTGACAAGACGCTGGGAAGCAGCAGGGGGAAAAAACTGTTTAAAGTGGGCACTCAAACAAAAGTATAAAGATATTTTCTTGCCCCCCCATAGTTGTTCCCCTGGCTGTGTGATGCTTTCAGCACGTTGGACAGAGGCACTGGAGGAGTCGTGCATGGACTAAAACGCCGAGTGGACGCCAACTCTCTTTCTCTCTTTTTCCCCCAGCCCCCCTTTTTGCCAAAACCTGGGATTGTATTTTCAACTTTTGGTAAGCTTATTCTGAGGGAGCCCGTGGTCTGTAAACGGAAATTAAACGAGAGGAGGAAAAAGAGGGAATTAAAACAGAAAAGAGGAGAGGAAAAAACGCGTGCCATTAAAAAGAGCTGTTTTTTTAAAAGATTTTTTTTAATCCTGAGGCTGATTTTGCGAAAGTTGAAATGTTAGGGTCGCCTGGTGTTTCGCACAGCACATTCTCGGTACCTATAAGCCCCCCCACACTGCGTTAAACTTTGGGACATGCAAGTGTTGGTCGCGGAGATCTAACCACGCACATAGTGGTTGTCAGCCCCCCTGTTGTAAAGGTAAGAGCACAATCCATTGTTTTCATGTCACTCCTCTTTTGTTCCTGTCGCCTTTGCGGGATTTTCTCACAAGAACTTCGGCTTAAAAAAAGAGAAAACTATGCTTTCCTCGCTTTGGCAGTGTGTGATTATTGTGGGCATCGCTGACCGAAATAACTCCGAAATGTACTCCGAGCCAGGTGATCAAGGCATCTGCCGTTATCATTTTTAATATAAAATACAAGTTATGGCCTTTTTTACGTAAAATATTAACATGTGTCAGTCTTTCGGCTCATGTGAGATGCGTTATATTGGACTCGTTTTTCGTGCTATGCCTTCCAAATCCAGCTTTTTTGGAGTTGCCTGCTGCAACATAATTTGCGTAATCGCTGCGTTGTGCCTAATCATGCTCCCAATATGGGACTTAAGACGCTGCAGTGATGCCTGGAGTAGAGCTACACTGGTGCTGGTGCATGTATGAAAAAGAAAATAATAGTCCCAAGAAGCCTCCATACTCTTTTCATCCATCCATGTATCTGTGCGTATTTTTAAGCGTTTTGTTTGGTCTGCTGCATTCATGTTTTGTCTTGATTTCAAACCCTCTGGATTTTTTGTTATCGACCAAAAATAGCCCTATACTCCTTGTCTTTACCCCCACCGCCCCTCTTCTTCCTCCCTCCCTCCCTCTTTCTCTCTCTCTCGCTCTCTCTCTCTCTCTTTCTCTCTCTCCCGTCATCGCCATCAAATCACTTGTGTTTTTACTACGACCGCTCCACGGTTTCATTCATAAGGTGCTTTTCACTTCACCTGCTACCCCCTCCCTCCCTCCCTCCCCCCTTTTTTGTCCGTGCACGGCGCCGTGCCGGCCTGTCAAACGCGTGCTATCCGGATGAATAATGCACAAAAAGAGGAAAAATGAATTCGTAATGGCTCTGACTCGTGTGAATCTCCGGCTTTGCCAAAGCGAGCATCCTTACAGTAGTATACAAACTGTTCTTGTTTTATTCTCCGTGTAAAAATTACAATAAAGATGGGCGTGGTCAAAGTGCATCCACTGACAGATGTTATTATGGCTGAATGTGATGGAGACAGATAAGATGGCTTCATATGCAATTGTTCGGAAAGCTGCCTTTTCCCCTCTCTCTTTTATTTTTATGACAAATTAAAGCACGCGTAAAATCTCGCGTGAGGCTGCTTCATTTTCATTATCACTCTGGGATTTTATTCATTTCTCGTGCCCTCGTGGAGGATTTGTAGCCCTAAAATAATTTCGTCTCGCACCAATGCAGAAGCGCTGGATATTGTCGATTTCCCCTCTCCCTCCTTCCCTCGCGTCCTCCGCTTTTTTTTTTAAGATTTAAGATTTCAGATCCAAGGCGATAAAAAAGAAGAGGAGAGAAAAGCCCCAAACGCCCACTGTCAGTGCTTCTTTTAATACAATCCCTTTCACCTACCAGAGTTACCAGTAATTCCAGTAATACCACTGATAAATTTAAATTATAGTATTTCTTCTGAATGGCATTATGTCTTAAAATCCATGTAATGAACGCGGAGATCTCTGCGTATTCCAGCGTGTTACTCCTCATTTTTATGACAGTGCAACCAAAATAGATCATATTGCTTATCAGTCTGCCCGACGTTCATTTAAAGCCTTCTTAATAAAGGCTGTGTCGCATTTACAAGAGCCTCATGTTCGGATTATCAATATCACACATCGGTTTATAACACACTATTAAATCAGTCAATAATTTATCAAACAGAACCGTGTGTTTTTATTGCTTATTCGATCAAGAAAATTGTGATTCCTCACAGAAATGTTCGGCCTTTGTCCTCACATTCCTCAAGGGATTCTTTTTTATTCGCAACATCCCCTCCATTTGTATTTTATCAGTATAAATATAATCTTTTCCTTTTTTCTGAGCATGTAGCAGTATTTTTTTATTTTTTATTTTTTCCCACTGAGACGTGGGATTATGGTGTGGGCGTGGGCGTGTTGGGTGGAGGAGGGATGAGCGGAGGCGGGTTAGGAGGGGTCTGTGGGGTGGCACGACACACTTTGTATGTATGAAGGTTTTTTTATAGCACTTTTCTGCAATGTACGTCAGCGGATCAGTCCATAAATGGGGCTGCGTATGTTTGTGTGCGGGCGTGCGCCTGCGTGCGCTCGCCGCCGTGTGCGTGCGTCTCCGCGTGTGTTATCTTTACCGAGAATCTCCCCTCTCTCTCTCTCTCTCTCTGCACTCTCAGCTCTGCAGAGTTGGGGTGGGCGTCAATAACAAACCTGATGGTAGGTTTTCATTGCAAAAATGAGAAGTATTTATTTTTGTAGGCCTGTATTTTTATCGGGAAAGTTAAAAAAGCATTTAGCAGACATACGAATTAACAATAATGGTGTTTCTTAGTCTGCTTATGCTCTTTTAATAATGTGGATGTTGGCCTTAGTGAATAGCTGGTTTCTGTTTCGATCAATTGATGCACTTTGAGGGCTAAAGGGATTTGGTTAAATCTGGTTTTCAATTAGGGATGTTCAATTTTCATTTAATAACTGGTCACTCTTTTAGTACGAATCTATATTGGATGTGTTTTCCTCTTTCATGAAATGTAATAATTCGTCCATTTTCTGACCTTGCAATGCTCTGGAATTAATCATAAATAGGCTTTCGATTATTTTGGACTTGGGGGAATCTGGACTCGTGCTCATGTAGACAGTTTTGTTATTTTTAGAGCCAAAATTAATCATCTTAATCATTATGGAAATGTAGGCTACAACACCCGCCGCCGCTGCCGCTGCAGCTGCTTTAGTCACCACCACCACCTTCATCTCCATCCCCAACACCTCCGTCCAATTAGCAGGCTTGTTTAAACAAGCTCCAACCTGATTCGGAACCTTTAATTATCAGCGATTCGTCACTGTGTCGTGGTTGTGATTTTAGCAGCAACTAAGCCCACGATAAGTTATTAATACACAGTGGATTTATATGCCGGACCACTGCGGGACTACAACGATTCATGACGCTGTCTGTGAGCGAGCGCAGCTCTCGTCGCGCGCGCATCTGTGCGCGTGCGTAAATCATAAACCATTCAGGTGTCTCTGACCGTGAGAACATGCAGCACAGCACTGAACCTCAGCAGCTTCTTCAGATCATGAGGCAATTATTTTTATTTCCTGAAAAATGACTCAGGATTACAAACAATCACTGTGCAGTTTTATGAGGGAATATCACATTTTTGTGCCCATTGTGGGGGGAAATGAATCTGTAGTTGCAGGATATTTCATAACAAACAGGCAGGATGCATATTTAAGCCACTGATTTACTCTCCTCATCTATCTAGCATATCAGTAATGTCTGCCTTTTCAGTCTCATAACAAATATTTCTGCTTTTCCAAGTAAATTGGTGGCATGATTAGTGTGTTTTCCTAGCAGTGATCCATGCAAAGGTTATTGATGCTGTGCTGATATTGGATTTGGGGGTAGAAGGGGGAGTAATGGGGGCCTTAGCAAAGACAGACAGACAGAGACAGAGAGCCTTAATAGGCTGTGGAGTAATTTGTAGCCTATGCCACTATAGATATAATGTATCAGCTGTAGGAGGCTGTGCAGGAAGGAGCACATATGGAGCTTACAGGGCTGCTCCTGTGTGTCTGCCTCATGATTACAAGAAAGGTTACTGTCATCACAGGAGATGTGGCATTAATTCCTACTTTCAGCATGTGATTAAAAAAGGCCTCACTCAGTTTGTCAGTCTGGACTCCTCTCTCTCCCTTTCTGCTGTTCTTCAGCCTACCCTTGTCTCCTTTGACGTCATCAGACCACAACCACAAATGTTTTCTCAACTGACGTGTTTACCTGTCAAGAAGGAATGCAATTTCTCTTTGATTGAAATACCCCATCGCCTTATTTTATCCCCAGTGAAAATGACATTTCACTAAATGTCATTTGGTCCATGTTACACAGTTCCTCTCCCCACACAGAAGCATAATTCTTCTTGGTATGTGAAGCTCTGGGCAGTGCGGACCTGTCTGCATGCTGCTGCGTTTTGGCAACACGAGCCTTGAAAGGTTATACAAGTGAGTCGTGTTGTCAGGTCCTTTGGATATTCTTTTTTCTGCAGCACAAATCCAGCTCTTATTGTAAATCTCACGTTTCACCATGATGGCAAACACCTGTAGAAATGTGCCATCCTTAAGGTAAAATGCTTCTTCTTAACACATCAGATAGTTAGAGGTTAATGGTGCAGTGTCAGGAAATCTTAAACCTAAAGAAATCTTACACCTTAGTTCTGATGAAGTGGCTTAACACTTTTCAGAAGGACTTCTAGTTTCCTTAAAGCAGACCCATACTATCAGGTATTCTAGGACTGCCGAAAGATCCAAGCTACACCCCCTTTTTTTTTTTTTTTTTTACACATTTTATTAGTTTCATTCATAAATCCATCCCTTAAAGCTACACACAGGCCAGCAGATTTCACTTGTGTTGTATTTGCACAAAGAGAGAGACCATGTTATTGTTTTTGCTCTTCATATGAGATGCCAGGTGATTTATTTATGCATTACTTGTTTGGAACAGCCCCCTTGTGCAGGGTGCATTTTTTTTTATCCTCTTTGGAGTCATGTCGCTCAGTGATTGCTGATGCAACTCTTTGTCATCCAGAGTTTGCCCTCACCTCCTGTGAGCCTTCGGGGAGGGCTATATCTATCTTGGCATGTCCCTGGGTGTGTTGGAGGTGGGAGTGACTCATTAAGCAGGTGTGAGCATCCACTCCCATACTGCTACATGCCAAACAAGAGCTCTGCAGCTCATGGAACTCGTGCAGGGAGGAATCATAACGGCAGTACAGCAAACACATCACAATAAATCTTTTCACTGGACCAGGGCCTGCTCACAGGGATAATGAGCTGCTATTCCCCACATTGCGCTCGCTCATTGTATTCATCAGAGGTGGACGCTCCAAACTTCACCTCCCTTGTGTAAGGTTCTGCCTCCTCTGACATTTTCATTTGAAAAGTCCTTATAACAGCATCTTAAACAGAGACTTCATTTTCCAGGTTGAAGCTCTGTGTACATCATTTGAGCGTGTTTGTTAAGCTGACATTTGGTAATAATAACCTGTGAAAGCTGGTTACTACACTGCAGAGCACTTGCAGGGGAGTTATCCATCTGTTATGGCGATGGCTCACTTTAAAAAGCAAGAAGAATTGTTGCAATAAGTTCACATCTTTGTTAGCCTCCAGTGTCGACGCTGCAATACGAATGTTTTAACACTTCAAATTGAGATGATAGGTCTCTAATTTATTGCAGGAATTAGTCATAACTGCACCTTTATAAGAAGATTGTGGGGATGTTGTACATTAAAGTTGATTTGCAAGGCTGTATGATGCGTAAGTCAGAATCACATTTATTTTTCTGGTAATGAGCTCCAGGCATCAAAGTACAGTATGACAAAAACAGTACAAAATAGTGCAAAATGGTAAGATGATTCAGTGTAGTGGTTCTCGACCCTTTTTCCTCAGTGCCCCCCTAACTAAACCTGCAAAGAGTTGAAGCCCCCAGGACCCCTTGAGGAAAAGGATTAATCTGTTGATGTAATAGTGTTTTTGATAGATTTTATGCATGATATCCAGATAGACAGGCCTTCACACAGTTGCTTTTATCAAAGCAACTATTTAAAAGTATGCATGGTGTGTGTTACTAAGGCTAAGTAAGTATGCCTTATCTCGATTTCCTCAAAGCTGACAGAGCCCTGCTCCTCTTCTGGAGGGCTTGGATCCCAGGTCGAAACCAGTGATCCAGAGCAGACCCTCCAAAATAAATGCTCAAACTAGTGCATTTATAAACTGGATTTATGTGAAATTGTTGGAGAATGAAATCAGAACCCTTAACATGCCAAACAGGGATAAAAATCTATTTCACGGAGTCTCAGAAGCACTAAAGGGGTTCCATCTGTGGGATGAAACTGGGGGAAAATTAGATGAACTTAATTGGCCCACATATGACAGATGAGTCTTGGACTCTTAACTTGTGTTCATGTCATATAGAATCATAATTTAACATCATTCCTCTGAAACATCACACCTAGACTGTCAATAAATAACATCAGACTATTTAAAGAACAGTTCATAGTCCGGTACATGTGTCCTCAAACGTGATTAAAAGGAAATAAGGTACACAAAACTTAAAAAAAAGCTCACAATGTCGTGGCTAAGTTGTTTAAAAGGACAACATGTTAGGTAAAGACATCAGTGCTCGAAACATGTTTTTTAAATGCTAAGGCCTTGATCCAAAAAATAGCTTTTTAAGTATTTCCCTGCTGTTTTTCTAGTCTTAAGTATGTAGTGTCCCCTGTTTTTGATCAATCATTCTTTTGATTTGATAAGCAACCATTCATACGTCTATCTACCTATCCTTTATTTCTTATACATCAATGCAAGTTTTCCGGACCTAGTTTTAATTTAATTAATTATTTTAATTTAATAATTTAATTCATTTGGGGGGAATATAACCAGAAGTAATGTAGTGAAGCCTCAAACACTTTTTTCTAAAGCTCACTTTGATACATATCAGCCAGCCTCCTCACTCCCTGCTCACCGGTACAAGAGGTGCTTATTTTTACTCTGCTGAATATCTAATTTTACATAAATAGGCCATCTAGAAATGGCTCGCTGTGTATCAAGACTTGGTGGAGACGCGCTGTTACGCAAAACCTTCAAAGAAAAAAAAGAAACCCTCTTTGCCTCTGAGAGTAGAATACGGAAGAGGAGAGGCTTGGCTCTTGCTTTATATATCTCCAGACATTATGGTGTGGATGCAGGCAGCGCGGTATGCGGACAAACAGAGGCACATAATGCGCACGGAAAGCGCTTTAATAGTTCCGCCTCGGGGCTGTTTAAGCAGGAGTTTGGTGGCGACCAGTCAGCCAACGGCAGGTCACATGTTGCAGCGTCATTGTGTAGTAAAGTTACTGTAGTTTCAAAGAGGCGCCTCATTTCAGCTCCAGAGGTCTCCCATCATCCTCCTCCTCCTCCTCCCGCGGTGCTGCTGCTGCCGCTGCAGCGTTTTCAGCATGCGACAACTTCAGTTCCAGACCATCTCCACAGGAGCCGCGCAGCAGCCATGGGAGTGCATTACCTCAGCAGCCATGCAATTTCCACCATCAATAATTTAATCTATTTGCTCCAAAGCTGAAGAGATATCCCGAAGCCGGTTGGGGGAGAGCTCACACATAGACTGAGAAAGAGAGTAAATTTCGCGAAAGTAAATTACTGAGAGAGTTGTTGAAAACATCCCAGATGACACTACTGTCCTGTTGAATGGTCTGTTTTACGACTGGGCAGTGAAAGGTATGTGTCCGTTTGCTTTTCCATAAGTTCTTTGAAGCACTTTTGAAGCTCTGTTTTATGGGGAAATGTAGAAAAGCGTGTGTAAATGTGTGGTGTTTGGGAGAGGATGGGAGGAGAAGGTGGGGGTCTAAAAGTAGCTAGAACAAGTCCAGTTCTCCTGCGTACAGACAGCGCCGCAGCCCGAGAGGGGTTATGTGTAACCTTATCCTCACGTTCATTAATAAAAAACGGAGTTATTATGTTGATTGGGTTTCCAACTGGAGAGCATGAGCTCAGCAGATGTAATCTAGAGGAGAAATACACCTTGTTTCATTACATTTAGCCCGAGCCTAATGGCCTTTTGGTGGTATGTCTCTTAACGTTTTAATAGTGCAAACAATCCCAGCTGCGTTTTTACGCGCCATGGCAACTTTTTACACTCAATAATATCATCTTAAACTTTATGAAAAGCGTCTAATATCACCGTGTCCATGCTCTCACGTCGTCTCTAACTCAACAAAAAGACTCTCACAGTTATTTTTCCCGTTTTGGAAAGGGAGAAACAACTTTGATGAACTCATTAAGACTTTATAGGAAACCCGAGACCTTAACGCCCAGCTACGGCGGCCAACATACACTGTTGGGTCTACTTCTCGGTGTTGTAAGTGCTCATACTGAATAACTTCAAATTACTGGCGGGGAGAAATAAAGCAGCGTTTATAGACTGCTGGAAAACTGGCTCATTTTTAACATGTGAACAACGTCTTCAAGAACTTTGCCGGGTTTTCATCAGTAATATACAGAGTGGATGCATGATGGTTTAATGGTCGATTTAAAGCGTGTTTTCCGAAACACGCTTTACGCCAAATTTCAGTTTAGAGGTTTGACTCACCACTATCAATATCAACTTGTGACTGGGCTGCTTTTACGCACAGAAGTGGTTGCGCGTCCTGAGGCAAAACGTGTCTGGCTTTTTTTCTGTCTGTCTATCTATCTGTCTATATATCTAGTTTCATTAAACAGAGTGAAACAGGAGGAAGATGGAGGGAAGGAAAAAGACAGGAAGCTCTTTTTATTTCACGGTCTCACACGCCCTCCAGTGTTAAAATATAAGAACTGCAGGCATTTTTAATTTGCAGCTTTATTTCAGTTGGTTATGTTGTTTTTTGTGCTCATAGAAGTGCTTATTTACATTGAGATGCACAATGGAGGACTTTTTGTTTATTTTACAACCAATGACATAATGAAATTGCGCATAAACTCTCAAAAAGTAGTTCTTTCACAAGCTGAAGGATAGTTTGAAGAAGTTAAGCTAGTCATAATGTTAAGTATACTATAGTGTTTTTTTGAAGTACTATTCCACTTGTTCACTGTTGCACACAGTGTGAGGGAGGCAATGTCTCATTTTAGACAGCACCCATCACCTAGCAGCTCTTTGAATGCCGGTGTCTCTGAGGCTATAGCCCAGGTTGGCCTGGAGGCCAGGATAATCCTTCAGTGATGCTCATCTATTACTAAACATGCTCTGAAACTGTGTCAGATTGAAAACAGATCTTAAGGAAGCCAGCTTCCACATGTGTCAGCCATTACCGCAGACAACTCTAACTGCCTTCCTTAAGTGCTGCATTGTGGCACAGAAGGGGTCCTCAGGTATGAATTTTGATATCATGTGCTGCTCAAGTGTTTTCTTTCTTCTTCTCACAGCAGAACATTTGGTATTGTGTTCTAGACGTGTCGAACGTGACAAAACATGTTACTGGGTAAATAGCTCTCACCGACACTGATCTTGAGGAGCCGAACAAAGACCAATACCCACAAGGGAGCAAAGACAAAATCCAGCCATAGGTCAGGCTTTTCTATACGAAAGTGCTACCTTATTTTATCCCTCTTTCATCTCTCCTTTCTGATGTTTATTTCCTTTCCAAACAGCTCCTCAGATATCCCTCCTGCTGCTTGTGAAGATGAAGCTATAAAGTGTGCAGGAAAGGCTGCTGGAGGGGGTGGGGGTGAGCTTCAGTGAATGTGCAATAATACTATAGCCACGCTAGTCCTTTCAAGCTTTAGAGAAACTTTTCAGCATCTGTCAAAGGACGCATTTATCATTTTAATCCCCACCTGGCACAATGAATGAAATGCCAGGGTAAGTTACAGATCCCCGCCATGCAGCCACACTCTCAAAGCAGATGAACAGGTGGTTATCTGGAGACTTCAAACAGTAGACAGAGTCCACACACTCACCTGCCCCCATTGTTAAGGGTGTTTTATACGTTAGGTGTTGTCGGGGAAGAAGGCATGTTTGAGCAGCAGTTATTACAGGAGTGATTTATGTTTACCTCCAGACATCATTCAGTGGGATTCAATTTAAACATTAAACAATGCAGATTAATAACTCCTTTATAAGATGCTTTTATTACCAAACTGTCACACAGCTGCTTCAGAGGTTCGGAAAAACTACTTTCCAGCACACATTCCTCCATATGCGCTTCCTCCCTTTGCTTTATTATTCATGCTCATTGTGTTAACTCACAAGCGGCCTTTTTCATTAACAGTGAAATCCGGCAGTGCACATAAAAGGTTCCTTACTGGATGTATAAAACAGGAGCAAAACCAATCAGTTGTCACATTTAGCCTCTAGTAGATATAAGCCAGAGATCCTCCGCCGGTCCCACAGCAATTAAATGATTCATTGGCTTTATCGCATTTTAACAGGATGTTGATTGAGAGCATAAGCCATATTGATTGTCCTGATGGAAACAGGAAATCACAGAGATAGAAATAAAAATCATTTGTTGTTCCCGGTGTGAGGGTACCCAGGGGAAATGGCATGCAATTGCACACCGTTGAGTGGCATTACCCCCAGCAACCCCCTCCTCCTTCCCCTCCATTCTCTCCCCTATGGAGACCTGGAAGAGACGTCATCTGTGGTTGTTATGCTGCGAAATGACGCTGGCACTCTCTCCACCCCCTGCTACTGCAATATTACCCCTGTGGTCTGTTACGGCAGATGCAGCACTCCTCGTCTGCACCATTTCCAGCATGAAGTTTGACGCCTAACAGTAATCAGCCCTCTGCCTTCATTTCCGTCATGTGGAAGTGGAACCATTTGAGCGTGATGCTGATAATAATATCAGCTTAAATGCATCCTACACATAAGGGCTCGTGACTGGCCTCGATCCCGTAAACCTACGTGGTTTTCTCTCTTTCTGGGAAGCCTCACAGAAAATCCTTTTTATTGGAACCAAATCCTTCACAATATTTAAGGGTTATTAAGCTGGACTTTTCAGGTGAAGTCAGATTTCTTTTTAAACAATATTGAGCATGAACAGGATTTCTATCTCCTTATCTTTGACTTTTTCTTCATTGTTGTCTTAATTGGTAAGAGGAAAAATACCCCATCTCTCACACACACTCATACAAACCTGCCCCTCCCCATGTCCTCCCCTTAACTCACACACTCAGGAGGAGCGCGTCACTGAGCTTGGGGAATGAGTGGCTCATTAAGAAGAAGGATGTGATATTCTGAATAGAGACTGTGAGACTCCCAGCATGTCTATTTTTAGACAACATATCTCTATGGCAGTCACTGCTGTGTTGGTTAATTGCAGCCACGGCCCCAGATACCAATTAAGAATGAAACAAATGCTTTTAAGGTGCACCGTTTTCTTTTTTTTGTTGTTGCTCCTCCCTACTGTAAAGGTGCACGTTTGCTCTAGGTGCAAGAGCAAGAGTGTGTGTTTGTGTTTTCTTGCCATGTTTCCAAAGTTTGGGACATGTAGGGTGCAGTCAGAGCCCCAGCCAGGCTATTTTTAAATAAGCCCCCTGTGGAAACAAATATCTAGAATTTCTTTTCATTATGGCTGCTTTTAAGAGTTGTTGGAAGTCCACAGATTCATTGATTTACGTCTTAGAGCTTTCAAAGGTAAGGAGAGATGCTTTTGAGATTTGCCAGCTCAGTATCTACATCGCACTTGTTCCCGTGGCTCTTTCTGTCCCCCTTCCTCACTTCTCCTCCCTATGCTTATCTTATGAGATGCTCACCAGCGCAGGGAAAGGATGACACATCTTTCTGTCATTCAGCTTCCCCATCCTGCTGCGCTCTTGCCCGTCCACCTGCTCAAAATAAACAGTGCACCCTCAACAAACTCGTGAATCCAGCTCACGTCTGTAAGGTTTGGCATAAGACCAGCTGTACAGCACAGACCTGTTTTTTAAAAGAAAATATTAACAGTGCTGCAGCTCCAGTGTTTGACACAAACAAAGCATTCCCCTTGCAGGCTGTCAAAGAGAGTTGGCCGCATTGGAGAATGATAATTTTGTTAGTGGGGTTAATGACATGGTCAAACAGTAAAACATGAGCTCCTCAAACAAACTAAACAAACAAATCATATCCTTGCGTCAACACATGCACGGCCTTGTTCATACATTGCTGCTAAATGCATCCACGTGTTGGTTTTATTATCAATAAAATATAACAACACCGGAAACTACTAGGCCTAATAAACATGTACTTTAAGCCATAAAACCCACAATATCTTGAATACATTTTTAAACGTGTAACTGGGGACAGAGCTTTTAGAACTGACAAAACCAGACCGTCAGTCATTCAGTGTGAAATGAATGACGTGAAGCTGTAATAAAAGTACGCATCATCCTCTCACCAGCTACAAAAATGGGACAGTTTAACAGAGCAGTGAAAAAAGCTCATAAATAGTAACAAGCCTGTAAGGATGTAGTGACATCCATTTGTGTGATCTTATCTTTTTGTAATAAGCGATCTCTCTGATGCTCGGCACAGCTTTTGTGCATCGCTGCCAACAAATAGAAATGTAAGCCAGACATCACATAGGAGCAGAATGATAACAGTTTGCAAACAATTTGAAAACACTGATGATGACACAGCGCCAAGATCAGTCTCATAAAAAATAGTTTATGATTATTCCAAAGCTACTGGCTCTCTTTTTGGCTCGCACAGAAAGAGTAGAGGGTGTAAATAAGAGGGGAGGCTTAGATGGTGCATAATGGATCAAAAATAAGCAGACTTCATAGAAAATGCTGTTTGATTAACCGCCTTGTTCTCCCCCCCGCCTCCTCTCCTTTTCTCTTTCTCTTTACAGTTCCACCAGGTTAGAAGAGTGATGACCATCCTGTTCCTTACTATGGTTATTTCATACTTCAGTTGCATGAGAGCTGCGCCCCTGAGAGACGCCCCTGGCATGCGGGGCCACCGGACGGAAGGCTATTTGGGCGCCGCTGCGACGGCTGCTCGGGGCCACGGGACTCCACAGAGTGGCGGTGGGCCGGGCCAGCGTGGGGAGTTGCCCTCGCTCACAGACACATTTGAGCAAGTGATAGAGGAGCTGCTGGAGGTAGAGGGAGAGGCGGCGCAGCTTGGACAAGGGGCCGATAAGAGCCTGGGAGGTGGGGGCCCGTCCTCTGTGGTCACGCCGGAGAACAAGGATGTCGACGTGTACGACTCACGGGTGATGATCAGCAACCAAGTGCCTTTGGAGCCGCCGTTGCTCTTTCTCCTGGAGGAATACAAAAACTATCTGGACGCCGCTAATATGTCCATGAGGGTGCGGCGACACTCGGATCCCTCGCGGCGTGGAGAGCTCAGTGTATGTGACAGTATTAGCCAGTGGGTGACAGCTGTGGATAAAAAGACGGCAATAGACATGTCTGGGCAGACAGTTACCGTCATGGAAAAGGTCCCTGTCCCCAATGGCCAACTGAAGCAATACTTTTATGAGACCAAATGCAACCCCATGGGGTACACAAAGGAGGGCTGCAGAGGAATAGACAAGCGGCATTATAATTCCCAATGCAGGACAACCCAGTCCTACGTGCGAGCGCTTACGATGGATAGCAAAAAGAAGATTGGCTGGCGGTTTATAAGGATAGACACTTCATGTGTATGCACATTGACCATTAAAAGAGGGAGATAGTGTATAAAATGTATAGATTTTATTGAAGAGTTTAAAAAAGAGAATAAAGAGAAAATATCTATTTGTATATATACATAACAGGGTAAATTATTCCATCAAATGAAAATTTTATGGACTGCATGTAAAAAAAGATGAAGTTTATACAGTAAAAGTGATACTACAGTCTATTTATTGAACATATTCATGACCTTGTAAACAATTAAAAAAAATCTGATCAGTCATTTGCGCCCAGTTTAAATTACTATATCACATTCCTCAAGACATTGTGATTTGTTTATGTTGCCAAGAATTAGAAAATGAAGGGAAAAAACAGGCAAAGGAGAGAGGACAGCTCCATCTTCAAAAGCTTGCATGCTGCTTCAATTGTGAATCAAGAAATTCTCCACTTACAAAAAAGGATATGATGCTTACCAAAAAAACATTCCGTTTACATATTCAGCAGAAAAACAATCTTCCTCTCAAGTAACTTATCTGTTTACTGTTCTAAACTTCTCAAGATAATGTTGGATTACTTACTATGTCAAGGTGCTGTTGTCAAAGCTTTGCTGTTTATTTTTTTATCCCCACCAGAGGACAAGATATATATATATATATATATATATATATATATATATATATATATATATATATATATATATATATATATATATATATATATACACAAATCTATTCATGACATGTTTTCTGGGTTAATATTATTCATTTTGTATGTTGTGAAGTTGTTTGCAATATTAAACTGAAATATTTGAAGAAATAAAAATGACTATAGGCAACTGAAAAACAAAATCAATGTTGATAAAGTTTCAGCAGTGTATTTGAAACAGGAAAAACTTCATTATCCAGACAGACAGGCAGGAAGAATAAAGGCAACACACACTAACATGCATATGATTGTGATCAAGCAAATATTGCAGTACAACCCAATCAGATTAAGAAAGCCAAATATTTAATAGATATTTTGTTTCTTGGTATAATCTTGAAGATGGAGAAATGCTCCAAAAACTTCCTGCTCAGTACCAGCCTGTCATTACAACACAAACCTATAGTCATCCCTAACCATGAAGACACAGTGTTTATATACCAGTGGGCAGAGATTTACTGACCTGTTACTTCAGCTGCACATGTGATATTTCATAATAACAGAAACTTTACTTCACATGAGCAGCGCCTACACACTCACACAAGTGTAGACTAGCCTGAGAAGGATATGGCTGCACATGAAGCATGCCTGAGTCTTTCAGTGAAATATTTGCCCACACATTCATGTGTGTACCTTAGAAATGTGTACACCCATTTGTAATAAGTGACAGTAGTCTACTGTTAGATCTTCTAAAGAACAATTGTTACAGATTTCCTGCAGCTGTATCCTGATCAAACTCTGATCAGCCATTTTAAATCCTTACCTTACGAGTGAAGATACAAGAGTTGAGGGTTGTGTAAACAGGAAACGGTGTTGTATCTCATTTTAAAATCACAAATCACTCCTGTATGTGCAACATAGCAAATTCCACCGAGGAAGACTCTTCAAAACAATCTTCAAAAAAGTGGATAAAACTCTTCATCAGCAGCTTTGAATGGGTCGTATTTGATTTACATGTGATCCAGCCAGCTTTCCTTCTTCATCCTAAAGGTAAGTTTCTGGAGAGGACCTGATGCCACTCTGTGATTTGGAAAACATTTAACAACTGCTTGAAAGTTTCCCCGTGCGCAGTGACAGATGTTCCACGGGGATGCTGTAAGTTGTATTTACTACTCAGACAATAAAAATAAAGAATACCCCAATGTCACTGAGGAAGATGAGAAGCAAGAAGTAGTCTTAAATTAATCATTCCCATGAATCAACAATAAAAAGAAATCCGTCATTTCCTCTCAAACTACGTACAAATTAACTACAATCCCCCAGTATGACAGAATTAGAATGACTTGGTAAAATTAGGTGCCTGTGTCTTAGCACCCTCGATGAATCATACCTTCTGCAGTGTATCTTAGATGAGATATTTTGAGCTGCTCCATTCATCATAAGCAGAAGCCTCTAGCTATTTTTGTTCAACAACCTTAAGTAATACAAAACCACCGGCCTCAAAATGCAGCCATTAAAGTAATGACCCGAGTCAGTCAGTTGTTTTGAACCTGTGTGATGTCCATATTGTCTTTTTAGATCATAAATCATTCACATGAATGCATTACACTATAATGTAACATAACTCTGACCCACAGTATTAACTGCAGCTTGCAGATACAAACAACAGGGAAAGCAACGAGCACATTGCATCAGAAAAGGGTAAAAATAGCTGTTTCCCCACTAAATATGACTCCTACTTTAAAGTGTGTTGTGCCTGTGGCCACGCCCCGCCCGTGACGACACAGCAGGTGTTTTTCATCAGCTGTCAAACGCAAACACTTTGTGTGTCATCAGCAGCCGGGGTGTGGTCAGGAGTGATTCATGCCTGAGCTGTGGAGCCCACACAGAGGGCAGTGCAGCAGCTTCTCTGCAGACTGTCGTCCTGCTCAGTCACCAGCAGAGGGCAGCACAGAGGGATGGTCCCCCAGGTGTCAGCGACAACAAGTTCCTGTCTGGTGTCTTGTCCCCAATAAACAGGACATTATGCAACAATCCCTGGAGAGACAATCAAAAAGAGGAGGTTCACTGCTTTTGAATTATGTCTGTATCATAGGCAATTAGTAGTTTATAGATTGAGTGTTATTTCATTGTGATATGCAATAGCAATGGATCCTTGATCATTTACTGGAGCATCAGTGAATTAATCACAGCACAGGCCTGTAATATTCCCTGACAGAACACTGACTGCACCAAATTACATTTACCATTATTTATTTATCTCTTTAAAATGCACCAAAGAAATCATCTACAGGACTGTCAAAGACATTTGGGTATGAAGGTATTGTCCTTTTAACTTATACTCTACAATATTTTTTGTTCATTCGCCGTAAAATATATTCAATATATATTTTGTATAAATGATAAGGTGAATGAAAAAACACAAATACTAAATATCTGTTCAACATACCCATATTATAAAGCATGACATGCTTCAGGATTAGTTTTCATTTTTAATTCAGAACTCCAAATAAAAAATGCTGCATGTAATTATTTATCCTGGACATGAAATAAAGTACCTCAATGCAAAGAGATATTTACTCATTTATAATCATATTTGATAATGTCTCGCATACTTTACAAATATACTATTTATTGAGTCAGGGTGCTAATATATTTTTGTACTTTGAAGGGAAATGATAAACAACAACAAAACTGTCTTTCTATATAAGCAATGGTGTCAGTCAAATTGAACTGACACGTTAAGAAAGTTTAGCTTGGGGTTTAAAACTTTGTCTTGTGAATAGGAAAATCCCCCAAAAGTTAAGACAAAAATCATCTGCATAAAAAGTATTTTCCCATTAGGGTGGAAAGTGTGTTTCATGTTTTAAGTCTGCAGTTTAGTGTATAACATGCAAATCTCACCCAGTGAGTAATAAATGGCGTTGTGCTATGTTTAATGTCTAGAGACGAGTCGGGACAATTGGTTGTCTTTTATTGATCCTGCCATTCTTTGATAATTTGAGACCCCTCTACTTACCTGATAACATATAGTTGAGGCCTAACTATAATGTCAAGTTAATGGGTCTTCCGTGCCTGGCCCAGAACACACATAAGCCAAGAAAAAGTGATCTGACAGCGCAGTTGACGAGCATTACGTGAACGCCCCATGACACTGGCAGCTAGCCTAGCCGGCTAACTTGGCTAATCTGATTTATCGTCTCAGTTAAGCGCACGTAACGCTAGCCAGGATTACCAAATTTAGTTTTCCTCACCTAGCCTTCAACGCGACATCTATCTGACATCCGGAAGCAATACATTTAAAGAATGGCATCGCTTGGGGAGCCTGTGCGATTGGAAAGAGGTAACGTTAATTGGCTAGCTAGCGATAGCTTAAAAATATTTGTGGTGATACCAGGGAAACGTTAGCATAGCTTAGCTGGCGCTAGCCGGATGGTTATTGATTCTTAAATTCGTTTAAATCTTCTTTTAATACTTTTTAAGAGCCATGTAAACAGCGTAATTAGATGGCCTTATCTTGATTTTTGTGCTTAAGCCCAGAACTGACTGCCGTACCATAGGTTTTATTTCTGATATTACACAGCTTTATCACTCCAGCTACTTAATTGTTAAAACACTTACTACACTGCTAGCTTCTCTCAAAATCTGTGTTTGTGGTTCCTATTTTAAAGCTGTTGTTTGACCTATGTCAGCTTTATGGCTATCAGTATCGAGGGGGGCTGACAGACTCTGTTTACATCCTAGACTATTGTCAAATGATCAAATGCTGACATTAGCCTGTGTCCAGTGTGAGAATGAGCTAAAGTCTGACAGACCTTGATTACAGGTTAGTCTGCAACAAACAACCTCACGTACCAATGTCACCAAAAACATGTATTTATGTTAAGATCTGTGCAGAGTACTTGATCAGTGTGAAGTCCAGGTTCTGTGTATTAAATATTCTCCGGTAAAGCCGCTCTAGTGCAGCTATATTCGTTTAAATCTATCCATGTTGTCCAGAGAGAAATAAAACTCCATTTAAAAGTCTTTTAAAGCTCTGAGTAGAGTCCTGTCTTTAAAAGCCAAGGGTGAGGACTTGAGAAGTAAAACACATCACACATCAATGTGCTGCTCTGAACAATGGGATATGACTCTGTAATCGAATTTTAAAACTGAAAGACATTTCTGTTTCATGTAAACTGTACCTTTACATTCTGGATGAAATGCTGACTTGGTCTCTTAATATTCTGCTGACTGCCAGAGCGCAGGTTAAGTCGTTTTTTTCTTTTTACTCAATAACAGATGCCATATCAAATGTTTTGAAGAGGCACAATACATTTATTTTCTCCAGCTAAAGTCAAATCAAAGATTTTGGATACGACTTCATTAAATGTGATCACAGTTTTGGCTCTCAATTGTGGCAATGTAACAAAATCACCTCTGTTGTCAAACAGCACAAGTAGTGAGGCTTAAAACCTCCCCTGCTGTTTGTGATGTGACTAAATGTTAAAATAAACATACATAGTGGTGAGTACAAAAAGGGCTAAGAGAGTTTTACACTCATTCACATCAGTAACAAACTCAAATTGTTAACTGTGTCATTAAGAATGGCAGAAAACTGCTTACCGTTTTTTTCACAAACATTTCTACAGTTTTCTAAATTTGGTATAACACATTCCAAATTATATTACAAAATAAGAACACAATGATAGGCGTGTGTTCAGATTATGTTAAGGAGCATTTAATAACTGTTTTTTTTCCACTTCAACTTGAGTGAAATCACGCAGGACCCCCACCTTCATCATGAGACACCAGAAATGTCATTTTTGAGTTTTCAACCATCCAATCATTGCTGTTTGGACCACAGATGGATCCAAACAAATGGTTAAACAATGAGGTGCAATAACAATAAAGTGTTTCAGAAAAGGCTTTTTTTTAATTTAAGAAAACAGTTCTTTATGAATTTTTAAATATCAATATCATTACATTTTCAATAAATATTATATGATATTAAAATTAACAAAATACATCCAAAATCAGGTTTTTCAACCCAAAGCTTCAAAGATGAATGACTGGGTTCAGAGGTCAGAGCAGAAATGTCAGTAGAAAGCATTTTTACTCACCGACAGAAGTGTCACTGCGAAAAGCTCAGAGTAGTCCAAATTTAATAGATGTGCAATTAATGTCAAAATATTGATTGAGTGTTGAATATGAAAAACTCAATATTCATACTGTTTAAATTTAACCAAACGCCCCCCAAGCAACAAACACAGAGGTTCAGTAAAGTTAGCTTTGTGTTTTTTCCTCTCTGAAGATGAGAAATGTTTGTTACCTGGCTTGATACCTTTAGTGTTGTTAAATAGTTTTACTAAAATAAGTCAAATAAATTATGACACAGACTGTGACAGCTGCAGGTCAGCTGTACACCTAATATGTATGTATTATATGAATATGTGCGTGTGTGTGTATGTATACTGTAACCACCATCCAATGTTTAAAAGTTTATTTGCATTACAGAAGACAATTAAAAAAACAACTAAGGCAAGTATTTTTTGCTTTTTTTAATTTCTAGTTCATAATTTGCAGTTGTCATTTTTGTACTTTTTTTAAACATGGAAATGATTGTTACCTCCGCCAAGGAGGTTATGTTTTTGGGAGAGTTTGTCCGTCCGTCCGTCTGTGAACAAAATAACTCAAAAAGTCATGGACAGATTTGGATGAAATTTTCAGGAAATGTTCAGCATAGAAAAGGGAGAACTGATTCAATTTTGGTGTTAATCTGGATCAGCGTTTGGCCGCCACGGCGAAAAATGTGATTTCTGTGAATAACTACTGAACTAAAATAGATATCACTACGAATCCAATTGCTAATGGTATGTTTTCATGGTCAAGGAATCTAAATATTTAGATGAAATAAAGGTAGGAGTAATATTTATGGTCAAAATGACAATATGGCTGAGGACTGAGGTAGGGCTCGGTATTTCCAGCAACTTCACGATACGATACGTATCCCGATACTAAGGCCACGATACGATGCGTATCCCGATACACATAAATTCAGAACATCGACTACGCTTTAAGCAAAATTCTTGACAAGTTTAGTTTTTTCTTATAAGAAGGAAAAGAACAAGGATGAGTTTTAAGTGGCTCTACAACTTGAGAGACATAAATTCAGATCCTCAAAGATGGTAGACCTCAATTCAAATTTAGAACATATGCTTCATTATGTAGCTTGTCTTCTACCTTGAACTGTGCAACTGTTAACATTACCCAAAGTGTATTTACAACAACTGTCAAAATATTTAGGCCGTATCGATTCTGTAGAATCCGTATCGATACACGTATCTCAAAGGAGTGCGATACGATATCTTGCGGTATCGATATTTTGAGCACAGGCCTAGACTGAGGAGGAGTGGCGGAGGTCTGCGCTCTCCGAGTGCTTTCTAGTTATAAAAGTGCTCGTATGTTCAGTTACCTTATCTGGACATTGTCAATGAAAAAATGATTACCTCCACCAAGGAGGTGATGTTATTACCCGCGTCTGTTTGTTTGTTGTTTGTTTGTGTCTCTGTTAGCAACAAAACTCAAAAAGTTATCAACTGATTCTGATTACATTTTCAGGAAATGGTCGAATTGGGACAAGGAACAAATGATTAGATTTTAGGAGTGATTCCGTATCACTGTCTGGATCCAGGATTTTTTTTTCGGGATTCTTTAACATTCCGAGATAGGACAATTTTCTGCGTTTGTGCATATTTTTATGTTTTCATGGTCAAGGAATCTAAATATTTAGATGAAATGAATGATAAAGGTAGGACTAATATTTGTGGTGAAAATCATAATATGGGTGAGGACTGTGGTGCTGGCAGATGTCTGTGCTCTCCGAGTGCTTTTCTAGTTTTTTTAAAGAATACTTACATTTTATTTGATTTTTATGCAGTGGTATAGAAACAGTCATGAATATCTAATTTCTTTACACGTATGGTAGAGAAGTTTACAAAACAGTTCAGACTGAACCCTACTGCAGAAATCTTGAGATGACATGAGAACAAGAAAATGAATACGGTATCATGGGAAACCCCGCACAGTTTTCAAGGAAGCAGTCAGAATCTACTTTTCATTGCGGTTTAAACAGAGTAAAATGCCTTACATCAGATACATTTTTGCTGTTCCCTTCTCATTTTACAGACTTTTTGAAGAACTCTTTGGTGTACTTTTTAAAAACCCCTGCATTACATATTTTATTACCACATATTTAACTTTGGTTAGAAAAAGAGAGGGGTCATGTCTGCAGATACCTGAACTGTATGCTAAGAGGTAAACTTCTCCTCACCGACAAAGGGGGGTTTATTCACCCAGTGCCATTACTACCTTACTGAGTGGCAGTTACAGCAGCAACAGAAGATTCATAAACAGAATTAATAAATGTTACAAGGTAAACTGAACCTGACTTAATATCTCAGAGAAAACATATTCTATATATTATTATATTGTATATATTCTATATTAGTCTCAGGAGCTTTTTGCTGCTCAGTGTTATGTACCTGCACTGGTATGTTTACAGTGGCTTCACACTGGCAGTATTATCAGTTTTCAAATATCAGTGAAATGTTGATGGTTAGTGTTTGTTTTCTTTTTTACAGATATTAACCGTGCTGTTGAACTGCTCGATAAACTCCAGAGGACGGGGGAAGTCCCCCCTCAGAAGCTGCAGGCACTGCAGAGGGTCTTACAGAGTGAATTCTGCAACGCCGTCAGAGAAGTGAGACTTTTTCTCTTTGCTACTTTTTGCTGTAGGACAGGACATGACATCAAAGTTCAGTTCAGTTTTTACCGTTTGGCTAAATGTGGTCCGCCAATGTTTCCTCAGGTGTACGAGCATGTGTACGAAACAGTGGACATCAACAGCAGTCCTGAGGTCCGGGCCAATGCCACCGCTAAGGTAGGCTAAAGTTCAATAATCTGCTCCAAATATTGTCTCATCAAGCCTTTTGGTTCCTGGTTGAACTCACTTTGGATCATGAGAGCTTTCAAAGTTTAACATCAGCTCCTGTTTATCTTCAGGCTACGGTGGCAGCTTTTGCAGCCAGTGAGGGACACTCACATCCCCGTGTGGTGGAACTGCCAAAGACTGAAGAAGGTCTGGGTTTCAACATAATGGGTGGAAAGGAGCAAAACTCGCCCATTTATATCTCACGAATCATCCCAGGAGGCATCGCCGACCGACATGGAGGCCTGAAGAGAGGCGACCAGCTCCTGTCTGTCAATGGGGTGGTATGTGTAGTTTTGCAAAGTTGTGATTATTCTAGCGTGTTTCTTTTGTTACTGTTGCACAAAAACTCTTCAGTCCAACATTAAAACATTTTGACAGATTATGCATGTAGTGAAATACAAAGAAACACACCACCACTACACCAGGGGGCTGATAATCTGAAAGGTCTTGCACTCAACCTCGTCTTGTCATGTACATTTTATTTGATTGGACAGGCATCAGATATCAAACAGCGTGTGGGGCAGAGCTTATGATCTATTAAACAACTTTCACTCTCTAACTATCACAAAGGGAAAATAGCATCTACTTGTTTATTCCTTATCCATGGTTTTATACTGTGCAGGCAATACACCTGTGGAAAACTAAAACTTAGTTTTGATTAGAGCTGGGTATCGATTCAGATTTTCTATATCTATTCGATTGGATATTACCAGGTCTTAAATCGATTTGATTCACGATACAATAAGATATTTATTCTCAGATATCTCAGTTAAAATAATACTGTTAACTTAAAAAGTGACTTTTGACCTGGTGCATTGTTTTTACATTAAGAAATGAACCCAAAGCAGTTACAATAATCTTATATTAATTATATACATTAATGCGTATTCTGCATATTACTTGTTTTCTGTCAAACTCCTCTTTTCCTTCGTCCTTGTAAAATACGAAATACGTCCATACCTCAGCCTTTAAACTCGCCGGTGGTGCCCATATAGTGCTACTTGCTTCTGCCCTGTTTGTTTGATTACTTGCAGTAACATCTCATGAGATTTTGTTCAGTGGAAAGCAGCGCTAAACGCAGATCACGCAATACTAGCTGAGTGAGTACTAGCTGTACTAGCTGACCACAGGCTACTTCTCTGCACGTCCAACAAAGAAAAAACTACCCAAGTTAAAAGATCAATCTTTGGATTTTATGGATCGATTATGAACCATTTAAAGGGAAATCGATTATATTGATTTTTTTAAAACCCAGCCCTAGTTTTGGTACAGGTGAGGGGGTCTAAGTATATGTGCAAGACAGATGTTTGCATGTCTTTTTGACTGATTTTTGTTTGCACCCTGGATTGTTTCTTGTATAAAATCTCTTTCGTGGCTTAAAGACTTGCTCCTAAATAACTTTATCTCAACACTAATAAACTCAATGAACTGATAGCATTCAAAATAAAATAGGATGTAATAAAATGCCAAAGTCCTGTGAAAATTGCCTCTGAAAGCCTGTAAGAGGGGGTAATATATATATATATACAGCTGGCTTTATTAGGAAAATATACAGATACAGTAATTTATATTGCTAAGCAACAGTGACCTTTAATTTGATTGTTAACTTTTAATTATCTTCACCAGCAGTTACAGCCTGCAGCCTCTGTGGTGACTTTGTTGCTTGTAATTTTTCTCTTATTAGAATTTCCAAATTACTAACTTTTATACAGGAAGTTGTTGTTCGAATACCAAGACCATTGTGTCTTCCATGCATCTTAGTGGTTTTGTGTTTTTTAATGCCCTCTTTATATTGCTTTTTTGGGATTATTGTCCTATTAAGGCTTTGGACTTCACGACAGTTGTTATGACTTTAGGTTGTAAAAATCTTTATGTCTGTTTTTTTTTCAGAGTGTGGAGGGTGAGCACCATGAGAAAGCGGTGGAACTCCTTAAAGCTGCTCAGGGAACAGTAAAGCTGGTAGTAAGGTACACCCCCAAAGTCCTGGAGGAAATGGAGTCACGCTTTGAGAAAATGAGGTCGGCGAAGCGCCGACAACAGAACAACTATCCCCAGTAGGATTTTTCGGTGATGGTACTCAGCTCCACGTCTCTCCTCCTCTCAGCCTTCTGTCCGTTTGTTCTGGTCTCCTTCTTATCTCCCTGCCTGATCAAAACCATAACAAACAAACCTATTGTTCTTACTCCCACATACTGTTTATTGTATTTCCACTCTCCTCTGTAGCAGTTTGAATATTTGTTAGACTGGACACTACAACTCTAGACAAATGCCAGAACGATCATGATTGTCAGTGTAGGTGGTCGCTCACACGTGTGCATTATTTTCCAGCTGACAATTTGAATGCAACTTTGAATGCTTTTGTGACCAACTACACAATCCTTTAGACTGGGGAGGTAGTGATTTTAATTGTTTTAGCACAGACACTACCAAGTGCCTCAGGGCAGACACGTTTATCTAATGTACTGTTTTCACCTCTCGTTTTTCTCTTTTAGTGGTTTCAAGTTGGGTACTGGTAATTATATGTTACTGGCAGGATGAGTTTATGCTTCTGTTTTGTACAAATATCATTTAAATGCTGTAAACATACAGATGATGTTTGAAGAACCCTTTAATTCTGCAAACTTCTGAAAAATGCAGTTTAATTTAGCAGCACTCTAGTGGCCAGTCTGAGTTAGGGACTTAAAGATGTTGATGGCAGTTTGATAAAAGATAGTTTTTGGATGAAAATATGGGAAAGAAAAGACAGAAACAGTGAAAGATTATGTTTAAGGTTCTCTCTGGGATCCTCTTTATGATTTCTAACATCAGACACACTATAAAAAGCTCAGCAGGCACTGTAAGTGATGTAATGAGGTCTGAGTAACTAGAGAGCTTGATCACAGAGACGTACAGTTTCACTTTTATCAGAATGATAAACACAAATGTTGCTGTCAGAATATCACAGGGTTGGTAAGCTTTTGACAGGTTTATCTTGACGTAGAAATGGAAAACGTACTACACCTTTACAGATACAGTTCTTAATGAGAAAATGTAAGCTTGACATGTAGTTTGATCTTAAACTTTCTGCAGTGTAAGTCTTTTCTCATATGAGGCAATCTGAAAACAGTAATATTAAACTCAAGATTTTATCATGGATCTGATATGGCAGATGTTGACATCCCAAACATCCTGTTTATGACTGCTGCATATTCATTTAGCCTGTGAAATGATGCTGTGTATGTATCACATCAGCATATGTTTCGGTTTTTCGTCATCAAGCTTGCAGAACATTGGTGTGAACACATCATAGTGAGTTTTGTGTTTTTAATCTAAAATGAAAGATGAAACCTAATACAGGTGCTGTGATGTTAATTGTGCTTTTGCTTGCTAATGCCGGTGTACTCCTGTACATTAAAAAGTATTACAGCAATAGGTTATCTTTTTTATAGTGTAGTCACTACTTATTTATTGTCATAGTTTTTATTCTATTTTCCAATCTCATTATTTTATGTTGTCCTTTTAAAACGAACACCTCAGTGGCACCACTATACTCCACATTAACTGCACATCTTCAAGAAATAAGAAGGATCATGGTGGGCAAGTGTTTGCTGAATACTGCAGAGCATTCAAGCAGCATCTGAGCATCCTGACGTAACTTTGCCCTAAAACTTCATTATCTAGTGTTAAGTTTTTTTTCTTCCTCACCTTTCTTTAAAACAAAACTTTCCTAAAGTCCTTCCCTGAAGCCTTTTTGCCAGCTAAATAAGATGGTAAAGGTTTAATTGAAAACATTGTCTTAGTGTAAAACACAAAAGTGCAAAGATGTATTTTAGTACCACTCCAAAGTAGAATAACAAAACTATCCGTCAATTTCAGAGAATTACAAAGACAGGGATTACAAAGTATGTAAGTTTTTTTAAAAGTATGACGTTTTTACTTCATAAACTCAAAAGCTTTGTTCTGCATCTGCTCAGTGTGCTGAAGCACCTGATGGATAAATAATGACTCCTCATGTCCTTTTCTTCTGAATAGCCCCAGTTTACAAAGTTCCTTTCAGACAGATGCTCACAATTATGTGGAGGTTAAAGGCTTAAGCCACAAGCATGTCCTCATCACCCAGTCCAGGTAAAAAGCATATTTAATCAGACTCTCAACTGCAGCCCTGAAACAGGCAAAAGACTGTATTGTGGATTTTTCTTTTAATAAAAAAAGATTTTAGAGTTTATTTCCTCATAAATATTCTGCTTTTGATTCTCAGAATTTGTTTTTTTTGTCATGAATTTGACAACTTTTCAGGGTTGAATATTCTGAAGTTGATGTTTTAATTTACCACATCAAAATAAAACATGTTCATGCATCATTTAGAGAGTTACCCCAATACATCTTTCTCTTCTGTGGTTTTAAAATTGACTGATCCTCTCGTTATGAGACAATAGACTAAGCTTGTTGAAATAAGATTTTTCTTCACAGAATCATGTACACAGACTAGCGTAAAGCGGGCTCGAGCTGACAAAGCCATACCGTCTAAGCCTAGCAGCAGTGATTATGACATCTGTGTATGTTTGGATTGACTCGCAGAAACACTTTGCCATCAATGATTTCTCTTCACGTGGTCTCACTAAATGATTGTCCTCTGATTTTGGAGATATTATCTGAAAACGATCTGACATGTTTTTATTTGTCGTTTTTGATACTTTATCTACCGTCTCCTCACACTGTAAAGTCCAGTAAGGGCAACTCCCCCAGCTGTAGATAGCTCAATACAGTCTGTAAGGTACTTGAAATTGGCCTCAGCATTGTTAGAGACTGATTAAAGTAGCATTTAAAAACTTAGAATGGTTGATAATTTTCGCATCAATCTTGAGTTCAAGTTTGCTTTTGTAAAACATCGTGCTTTAAGGTCTCGTGTGTCTGTTACATTTTCTGCATGCATCCTCATCACACCTTATGCCACTTCAAATAACTTGTTGCAAAAAATTGCCCTCTGTGAAGTTACTCATGCTCACACAGATTAATCTTTCAGTTCTGATCTAATGAAAGCCAAAATATATTTTTAAACAAAATACGTGACTTTTAAAACCCTCTTGTGTATCGAGGCTGTGTGGCCAGTAATCCTCTATGCCTAAAATATGCTTGGTTTTGGGAAACCGTTTGAAACAAACCCTGAGAAAGTACAACAAAAACTGAATGCACATTAATTATCTATGCAAAGTGATTTAAAAACTTTGAAGAATCCTTCAGTGGTGCAGAGCAGCGGTCATTTTTCTGCAGAATGTTATGAAAATCACTACTTTGAATGTGACAGACATCAAATGTAACGTGACATATTCAACTATTTTTAGGCTGCTGCACTGAAACACAAACAGATGCTAAAATGGGAAATATTACAGTTTTCATCATCCCGGCAGTGTTGTATTGACCAGTTTCAAGGAGTTGCAGTTAAAGTTTTCGTCTGATTTAAGCTTTTCTAATTGATGTATGATTGTCAGGATGCATGTAGAAGTAAAGGCTTATGTGAACATGTGGTTAACAATAGACCAGCACATCGGCTCATTTGTTTTCAAACAGAGGATGAAATTGTACATAAAAGTTGAAATGTCCTCAGATGATATATAGTTTGTCACTTGATTGTGTTTTATCCAGCATCAGCTTGCTATATCCACAGCTTACACACACGTATCATTAATCAGGATTTGATGTAAAGAGACTTGGTGTTTATCGCACAGTCACACTCTCCACTGAATGTCAATGACATTGTCTGACTTAGTTTGGAAATTTTGTGACGTACCCTTCAACTTTGTACCCGTCTTTTCTTGTCTATATATTGGGAAGGTCAATAGAGTATTTTTTATAATACTTTTCTTTTGATATTTTTCTCAATTTTTATAAGTGATTTTCCTAAAATTGATACCAGGAATGATTGGTACTTCCATTTTGACTGTGTACCAAGGCCATATCAGATAATGCTCTCCGAGGAGAAGAGCTGATGCAGGATCAGATCTCCGTCTCTCGCTCATGAAAAATTGTCCTGGATCTGAGCTTCTTTTCTGAGGTCTGAACTGATTTTCTTTCTATTAACAAGACCAAACTTGCGACATTTGTGAAAACTTTGATAATGTTTTGAAATGTTTTAGTCAGTGCTTGTTTAGAGTGATTACCTGTAGATTGTGTTGTGTTAATTATGTGTTTATTGGTTTCTTACCTGATTTACTGTCTTACATTGATGTGGAATGTAAACTGTTGTGATGTAGAACATAATTAGAACAGAGGCTAAATAAACAATGCTTACATTAATGGACATTTTGTCTTTTTTTTACACTTTATTTTAACAGATGTCATCTCAGAGCACTCGGTATGGGATTATAGACTATTTAACCAAAGGCACACCAGATACCAAGTTATGGTTGCATTTCATGGCACACCATATTCATGTCCTTACAAAAATAGTATTTTTACTGCATGTTTAACCCCTGTGTGTCTGTGGGGCTCTGTCTGCCACGAGGGAAATTTAGAATTAATTCACCATAAACTTTTTTTTTTAATGTATTTTTGGGGCATTTTGTGCCTTTACCGATAGGAGAGAGACAGTGGATAGGCTTGTGAAAGGGGGCAAGAGAGCAGGGGAAGACACTCCACAAACTGGTCTCAGGTGGCTTCGAACCCGGACCAGCAGAAGCAAATACATGGGGTGCCTGGTTGCTAACCACTCCGCCAAACCAGCACCCCCATAAATTTTACTCTTAAGAGAGTGAAAAAAATGTTGAGGAAAATTAATTCTGCATAGATTTTGACATCGTGATTTCAAAGATTATTCAAAAGATCAAAATACGCTGTGAACAAAATTACTACCTTTTCGTCCTGTTATGGCTGTTTACCCGCCATAAACTTAAGCTGCTGTAAGAACTTGTCAAATATTTAGTATTTTCAAACTTTTTTCGCCAAATCTCTCAATCAAGCTAAGTCCCGATCAAAACTGTTTTGTTTTTGTTTTTGAATTATAGGTTTTAACCATTTAAATGCCAATTTCATAAGTAATTTCACTGCAGTGTCATGGCTGCATTAAAAAGTGTGGTTCTAACAAGAGTCAGTGGGGAGTAAAATATAAAAGTAAAACATAAAATCTGGTGCTGAATACAAAAAATATGCTCAAAAGCCAATGTTTTTGATAAACTTTGACATATCCAAGAGTGTTATAGATAAAAAATATCTAGCCTCTGATCATGTTAAATACTGAAAATTGTTCATTTTTGTGTTTTTTTTTGTTTTTTTTTTTGCCAAATCAGTGCCATTACCTATGGAATCGATATTTGAAAGGTTAAAATCCATAATCTTTCTAAAATATTCATTATTTTTTAATCAGGGCCGAGCTTGAGGAAAAGATCTGGGTAGAAAAAAAAATGAAAGAAATATTTATCTGATAACTTTCTATAGTAGCTAAAATTTTGACTTGTAAACAGCAAAAACAGGAACAAAGGGAGTTATAATTGAAATCTGATGCTGCGCAAAAAATAACCACTGTCTATGTTTTTACCAATCTTTGACATATCAAAGAGTGTGATAGCATGTAAAAATCTCCTGCCTCCGATAATTTTACACTATTTATTTAATTTTACACATTTTACATTATAAATCAGTCATTTTGTGTTTTATTTTCACCAAATCAGGGACATCTTCCATACCAGGGGTGTCCAAACTGTGGCTCGGGGGCCAAATGCGGCTCGCTGCTCATTTTAAATTGTCCCCTGGAACACACATTGCACATTTTCACCAGCATTGACTTTGCCACAAGGCCTAATTTACAAAGTATATTACACTATTCATCTTCAAGCACCAACTCTCTTGGAGTTTACTCTTGTTTTGTGTCTGAAAGTGAAGATAAGATGTCAGTATCTCCCATCTCTGCTGCTCAAAAGGTCTCGTCCATACTAGGTGTGAATCTAGTAATAACCCGGGGTTATAAAGGCCCCTTTACAGGTGATAACCCACCTATAAACCTTAAAACTGTAACTTCACTGCACTGAAAGTGAGGCGCGGAAAGTAGCTCAGTTGTCCATGTGTTCCTCTTTATGCAGCCCTTGGTATAATTAGTTTCGACACCCCTGTTCTATACAATTGGCATTTAAAGTGTTAAATTCATTGTTTTTAATAGTTTTGATCAGGGCTGAGCTTGATGAAGAGATCTGAGTAAAAAAAAGAAGTGGGAAAAATATTTATCTGTTATGTTTTTGCAGCAGCTAAAGTTTTGGCTTGTAAACAACCAAAACAGGACAAAAGGATGTGTTTTAATACAGAACCCAAGGGTTACGTTTCTTAGTTTGTTCATGTCTATTTATATCTAAAGATGCCTGATGAAATATAACATTAAAAAAGAAGGCAAAGTACAGGATAGGCGCACAGTGAAGACTCCTGACCCCGTTCATTTCCCAGTACCTTTCTGAAGAGTTGCATAATCCAACCATGGCCCTTCACTGCCACAGCAGTACCACCTTCAGCCGACCCAGGCTTTGTACATTTGAGCTCCAGGCAGTGACAATGCAGCCTACTTTAACACCCGACCTTTACCAACCTTCCATCCCCAACCACACTTTATGTAGACTGATTAGCAGACCTGACCTCCTGTCTTACTTTTTGTCCGGTTAGCTTCCCAACACCTGAAATGCTGGCCAGTGACCGCTCCGCCCCCACTGGAGTTTCATGGTGCCTTCAAATGGAGTTGTACTCAATAAGTTAACACGATGAACCCATCTGAACGCCCTCTTAATGCTGTTTCATGAGTTAATAATTGGAAAGTTTCTGTAAGTTTTGAGTTTAAGACTTCACAGAATGATACAAGGAGTCATGAGTTTTCATTTTCAGGTAGTATCAGTTACACTGTGTAACACCTCAGATTACTCCATTAGTCAAACCCTGCACTGTTAGGTGTAGTGTTAACTTTAACAGCACTTTTTAATTTAGTTCCAGTAACAGCCTTTTGCCTAAAATATATTTTGGTTTAGTCATGATAGTTGATGAAATTTTTTTTGGATAAAACAAAACATCTAATAACCCTTTATTAAATGCTAGTAAAGTTTGACCATATAAATTAATATAAACAAATTTAACTTTTGTTTGAAGTGCAATTGCTTTTATTTAGGCTACCTGCAGAGCATCTCAGTTACAATACCAGTATTCACAACAAACTGTACCTGCCCTACATGAACATGTCAATTCATAAAGAGAGTAGCTCTGATTGGATCAATCCCCAACTTATCCTGCCATTATGAAGCTAAGGCAGTTATGATTGGATGTCCGTCTTAACTCATCTAATCATCTGATTGGACTAAGTTCAAATATTTTTGTCTAGTTTCAATGTGTTGTTGAAAACGTCAAGTAATTTACTTTTAATTTTGTCCATGTGTACTTGTTTTTACTAGTTACTGTCTAGTATTCTTCATGGATATAGGATTGTTGACAAAAACAAAAAAAATATTGTGAACAAAATTAATACTGGTTAGGTAACTGTGATCTGTTAAGACAAGATCTCTTTCCATATATTTTTCTATGTTTCTCCCCCAAGTTAAAGTAAGACAACGTGTGCTGAACATCCTGAAGAATCAAAGTCCCGACAGAATAAATCAATAGTCTTTCCAACTATTGTTCCCAACCTGGGATGCAACAGTAACATGCATGCAGATAAACAGTCGTTTAAAACTCAGAAAGTTTCATGTGCAGAAGGTGCATATACTGTACACATCAAATGTGTTTCAAGTTTTTTAAGATTAAATCATGTGAATTACATGTTAAAGGAGAAAACAAAAGCCAAAGCCCGCATCAGCCTAAAAATAATCTGAGGTTTCAGGATTGGTGAAAGATCAGAAATAAACAGGGCTGATCATGATTTCCAAGGCATACAATAAATCACAGGAGACAAAGAATAATACCTGCTGTTTTTGTTCATCATATATACAGTATTGAATGTCATAAAAATCATTGCTCTGCACCAAAATATCCAAATCTTATTTTATACTCTCATTGTGTTCCAAAAGGGTTTATTATGAAGTGAACATCATAAAAACAGTGTGTACAATAAAAGTTTTTCTTTTTGTTTAAAGGTGCTATGAGGAGAATCTCTTTCCGGCGACATAAAGACTCTGCTACCCATGAGCACGCACGGCGACTGTCGTAATGCTGCATTCCAGTAACCTCGGAACTGGGAGTGACATCATCTCCGACTTATCGGCGTTCCAGTTGAAGTCAGAAAAAAACATGCCGATCTACCAGGCTATTGTTAGCTGTTGTTGACCTGCGTTGTTGTTCACAAATATCACATGAAGAATGTGATTATCACTATGGCAGCATTTCTGTAAATATAAGTCTAACAATACGATGTATACAGCTGATCTAGAGCGACACACCCCAGTCAGAAGTGCAAATAAATTGATTATCACAGGAGCTAAATAACTGTTCACACTGGGGGCATCCATCTTCGATTGTCAACTCGGGGGTGGCGAGGTTTCACCGAGTTCCCAGTAGGAAATTCAGACTTTGGGGGACGTTCCAGTTGCAGTTTCCTACTTGGAACCCAGAAATTCCTACCCACTGGAACACACCAAAAATGTGACCCAAGCCAAAGTGTGTGTTTGATGTGATGCTAATAAAAATGCAGCTTGGACCTTCCTCAGAACTCTGCATTGCTTTAAAACTTATTTTTTCGTCAACTTACAGGATGTAAGTAATGTATCTCTTTCTAATTACGTAGTGGTAGTTTTTGATGTTTTACAACAAGCAATTTTTGGAAAACTTAGAATCGTAGTTTTGTAGCCGGCTATATATCGCTACTTACAGCCCGGTGCTCTAAGGCGTGTAATACGAATAATAAATTAATATAAATTTTCTCTAGTTTTAATTGTCTTGTTCCCGAAGTTGAGTATCCAGGCCAGTCCAGCCCTGTCCAACCCGACCGGAAGGCTAAGGAATAGCATTTATAGATAACCTATTTTGATGCTATAAAAGTATGTATTTCGATCAAGCATATATCTAAAAGTGAGATTTTTTTTTGTAATTACTTAGAAACTCCTCACAGTTCCTTTAAGATTTTTTTTACAACAAAGACTTTGGTGTATAACAAAACTTTCAGAAAATGTTATCAATTTTTATCAAGTAAAGTTCTAAGAGTTCTATCCAGGGGACAGAAGTCACATATAGTCAGGAATTACTCATTGGTATATATGTCATTGTTTTGTTGTCTGTATGCTTGTTGAAGAACTGGTATGGAAAGGCAACACTGATTCCCATCAGTGCTTATTCAGTTAGCATCACTCACTCTTATGGGGACTTGGTTATTAAAGCATTCAGAGCATATCTGGTCTTTTTTAGGATGTGAAAACATTGCACATGCTGCTTAATGGATTCTGCCCTCTTGAAAATAATTGACTAAATTCCTGACACATTGAACATTTTCGTACATATAGATAGATAGATAGATAGATAGATAGATAGATAGATAGATAGATAGATAGATAGATAGATAGATAGATAGATAGATAACCTTATTGTCCCAATGGGAAATTTGTTTTCACAGCCTGCCAAACAAGAAGGACATATACAAGAAAAACATACAGTTAGGGAAACATACTACATGTAAAACCATGTAAAAACCATAGAAAACCATAATGCACACATTTTCTATTACAACCCATTGGTCAGTGGGTTGTCTTGTTCAGGAAGGAGATGGCATTGCATTGATTGTATGAAAACTAAAATAAGAAACTTTACTTCTCAGATCATTTTAAGGCAAATATGAAAAAAAGTAAAATCCCAACCATTTACTGTAACTCATCAACAATGCATCATGTGCAGGGGAAACCTGTGACAGAAACTGATCAAAATGGATTCCCTCATTAGTAAAATCTTAACCTTAAGAGATACAAACCTGTGTTTTTGTCTCTCTCTTACTGTGCGTTTTATGCTCTAAAGAAATATGGCATGCAAGAACCAGGCGGCACTGTTGTTTATAAATTATTCACAAATTAATCAAGCTTTTTAATCATTTTCCCAGCCAGTATTTGACTAATAATGGCAGGAAAGGCATGGATGTTATTGATAGAATTAATTAATTCTCCATCCTATTAATTATTAAACGTGGAAGTCTCAGCGTTGCCAGTTATTGCTGTGTTTTTCATGATGAAATGTAAGGGAAATCAACTTGAATTATCCTGTGAGTCATCTTTTGGAAACCACTAATATCAAATTAAATGGACCTTTGATAAATACCCACTGAATTAGATCTGAATATTGATCAATGAAATGAGGTGTATTTTTGGGATGTTTAAGTATAAATAGTCATCTCAACAGGAGAAATGACTACCTAATTCATCCAAATTGTCTTCTACACATGTCTATGTTGTTTTCCTAACTGGATATGTAATTGCTTAAGCATCCATCCACACTCGAGGTGTCTGAGTGGAGCTCAGAGATTAATCAAGGGCCACTTGCCTGGAACCAAACTGTGCATGTGACAGCGATTCATTAGAGCTGGTTGTTCACACTCCAGCTTGAGAGCGGGACACAGCTGCTGGTTTCTCATGTGGACCTGATCCACTGCAGAGTGTTGGGTAAGGACGTCTCGCTGCATCTTTTCTGGCAACCAAAATCAATCACACCCAGGAGCAAGCTGAGCGGTGGCAGCAGGGCCAGAGGACGACTCAGGAGGCCAACTGGATCTGGAGCCAAAACAGCAGAAGGAGTGGACGAGGACGGGGAAAGTGATTTATGCTAATAAAGTCAACCCTAGAAGCATATAAACTAAATAGCAAAGGTTTAATTTTTTTAATTGAAAAGATAGAGAGAGGCGAGACAAGATTACTTATCACAAGGAAACACAAATTGTCAAGACAGGAAAAATATGATATTCAATATTTGATCTGAAGATTTATTGTAGTTTCAGAAAAAAATAAAATCTCAGAAAATTTCCTCTGCACACACATATTGCTGAATCAATGTCGTTAGCATGTCCTCAGAATTCCCTAATAATATATAACAAAGAAGAAAAACCACTGCAACCCAAATCTAGAAAAGGGTTAGGGTTAGGGGTTAGGTTCATATTGTCATGATTCAAAGGTTGTACACTTCTATGCAGCAGCCTTCCCCTGGTCTCAGAACAAATCCTTGAATTTCCTCGCAAAGAAATAACTTGAATAATTTGGCTTGCCTATAAACCCCAGGCCTGCACAGGACTGGCTGTATTGTGGTTGGTCTTTGTGAATTGTGTCTGACATTTTCCCTCACTGATATTGGATGCCACATTAGCTCTCCAGTGCTATGCTTTAAAGGAGACATATCATGCTGATGCATGATTTAATACATACATATAATATAATAAATTTGAAAACAAGACCTTACACCCCCTTAATTTTAAAAAAATTAGATATTGTATTTTTTCTGATATCCTAGAACGAGATTTGATGCCTCTGAAAACAGGTCATTGCGAGATGTCCGCGAGATTTAAATCGTCGTGACGACACGAGGTACATTTCTTTTTATTGGAGTAATCTGATAAAACACTTCCTCCTCTGTGATGTCCGTTGGCCACAAAACCGTCACTGAGGAACACATCCACCAGCAGCAGTACATAGCTCCCTAGCAGGTGATAGTAAGTTAAATTTGTAATTGTCTTGCCATGGTTTTGAAAGTTCAGGTCTGAGTTCATTACTACACCCAGATTTCTGATCTGTGATTTTTAACGGTAATATCTGGAGCTGTGCTCTGAAACTGAACTAGTACAAACTAAAACAACACTGGTTCAGTTCATAGGTTCATAATTTTGATGTTCCCAGAGTTGGTCATTTTTGTGATGGCAGCTAATAAACAATATTGGGTAAAAACTGCATTTGTAAATAGGCTCTCGTAATGTAATTTCCGACAGGGTACATTTTCATTTAGCATTTATTTTGTCAAATACAGCCTGTCAGACTTACTATGACTATACTTTTATTTTAATTATTATTATCTTTTTTTACATATTTGTCTGTTTGTACTTTGCACCAAGAGCACCAGAGCAAATTCCTTGTAAGAGTAAAAAACCTGCTTGGCAATTAAATTGATTCTGATTCTGAGAGTGAAAGAAATACATTAAGTATTATATTTCATTGATATCAGAGCTCATGTTATACTTGTTTCTACTTGTTGTGTCAATGTCGTAATGTAAAATGCCTATTTGCACAATTTGGTCGGCTCATCACTGTCATGGGTTTGTACTTTTTTCACAATAAAAACAAACAGAAATATGCAGTACCAGGACTACATTTTAACTGACAGAGTTTGTTCTTTCATTTGCTTTTTTTTCTATACTGGGTTAATTTATTTTCAAAGTAATTGTTCTTTTGCTTGAGTAAAATATTTTTCTACTCTCCTCTTTACAGTCACTCCTATAATAACAGGTTATCACTTGAGAAAAAGATCTTTTTTTAAAACTCTTTTTATAGCTGAGGCAGCTGTTGAGGTTAGATTTCACACTCCACTCCACCAGAGGCCTCTACCTTCACTTTGTGTTTAAAATCAGTAGAAGAAGAAGAGGCGCGCTTTCTTCCGCCTCCATCCTGTGACGTAACTTCCTTTCTGTCCGCGCTAACGTCCGAGTGAACACGCGTCCGCCTGCTTATCAAGTGAGTATCTCTTCTTAAATCGCAGTATTTGCCAAACAGCTTTAGAGAAATGGCAGTTAATATCACTAAGCATGTTAACTGTGTACCACAGAGGCTCAGTAGAAAAATGAGAGCTGTATGGGGGTGATATTTTCTCCATTAGCTCTCAGTGATGCTAGCGGCTATGTTAACAGTGTTCACGTTCGAGGAGCCGCCACATGGGGAGAGGAAACTGGGACTAGAGCTTAGTCTTTTTGGAAAAATGTTATTGTTGTGACGGTGAAGTTTATGGAGTCTCTACGGAAAAATGTATGGCGCTTCAGAGTAGCTGTTGGATGTTACTCTACGTTTAAGAAAAGTATATTTTCTGAACATCTTTCTGATAAAACCTCAGAAACTCCTAAGTGACGTTTCTGTTCATTTATGTATATACTGCAAGTCCACAAACACTGATGTAACATTCATTCATTTTGAGTGCATTCTGTAAAAAGTAATACCATTGTGTTAACCTGATCATACTGTAGTCATGTTCAAAGAAGTAATGCCTGAACAGTAAGGCAAAATCTGATGTCTCATCTATACCAATCATGAGCCCTGTACTGGAAAGATAACTTCTGTGGATGTGATCATCCCTTTAAAAAAGTAAAGTGACCCTTGCTTTAGCTACGGGAAAGGTGTGTGATGTTGCTTACAATTGAATGCCAAAACCAAGAGAATGATTAACAAGGATTTGCCTCTCAGCTGTCCAACCTGAACTTTGGATGGAAATAATTTATTGGGTCAAACAGTGCAATTAAAACTCGGATGATAATAAACCGAAACATTTTCACACCGAATCTGTTCTAGCTTAGTTATACTTGCGTCTGGCAGCTTTTTGATTTTCTCAGTGTTACAGAGGTATTGTTTTTTTCATCTCTGCCAAGGAGTTTTTTGAATGGAATCATTCTAAAGGTTACTCAAAATTTTTGATAAGTTCGTATGTTGGTCATTGCACAAAGGAGAGGGAGTTAGATTTGGTGGTTATCCCAATTCAGATGTGGATCTAGGAATAAGTCTGAGGATTTGTGAATCGCGCAAGAAGGGGTTGTTTATTCAGGCTTTTGACACTGTAACCTACTTTGTTGGAGATGCTGTACTTACTGTAGTTGCACATCGTTCCGTGTAATATGTCCAGCAGGGTATGTTTTCATTTAGCAATATATAGTTAGTTGGTCAAATGCAGTCTCTGTGTAAAAGTATGACTCAGTGGGAAAAAAATACATTTAGTATTTCATATCTAATTTCTTAGATATCAGTGCTTAAGGGGTGCTGGTTTGGCGGAGTGGTTAGCACCCCATGTATTTGCTTCTGCCGGTCCAGGTTCGAATCCCGCCTGTGACCAGTTTGCAGAGTGTCTTCCCCTACTCTCTCACCCCCTTTCACAAGCCTATCCACTGTCTCTCTCCTATCAATAAAGGCACAAAATGCCCAAAAATACATTAAAAAAAAAAAGATATCAGTGCTTAATTTTTACTTGTGTCAATGTCATACTGACATTGTTCCTGTTTACCCCAAGAGTGCTCCTTCCCAAGTGTAGGACAAACGCAAAGAGAAACTCCTTTGCCCATTAGACTGTACAACTCCACCAGTGAGCAGGAGGAGTAACAGGAAGACAGGGGATGGAAAGAAGCAGTAGTAGTCATAGTAATATGCAATCAGTAGTCATATTTTTTTTATTTAATTTTGTATTTATCATCTGTTAATTGTTTTTTACTTTTTTATATTTTGTGTTCTTTTATACCTGTGTACTGTACAATGCTGCTGGAACCTCAATTTCCCTGAAGGGGTCCTCCCAAGGGATAAATAAAACTCCGTCTTTTCTCTAACATTTATCTATGAATAGTGCAAGAAAAGGCGGTTTCTTACGTTTTTGACAAATGATCTGACTGTTGGAAATATCTTCATAGAGGTTATTGCTCCAAGCACTTCCAGTCTTCTGATTGATGTCTGAAGTCACATTTCAGTTCTTTCATTCATATCACTTGTCCCCTCTGCAATGCTAATTTTCTTGTTGAATGTCTTATCCAGGATGCGTTACGTAGCTGCTTACCTGCTCGCCTCCCTGGGTGGCAATGAGAACCCTAATGCCAAGGACATCAAGAAGATCCTTGAAAGTGTTGGCATTGAGGCTGATGACACTCGTTTGGAAAAGGTAGAGATTTTTTTTTTCCTTTACATGGCAGAAGTTTCTTCTAACAGTAAATCACTTACAATTTCGTAACATTGTATTTGATTCCCCCTCCGCAGGTCATCTCTGAGCTCAGTGGAAAGAACGTCAATGACGTGATCGCCTCAGGTCAGTATGCTTATTAATTAAACTGTTGTACCACTTCTGTCCAAAAAAACCTGTGTAAACCTGGTAACAATCACCTCCTGTCGGCAGTTTGAAAGGATTTAATCGACATTTTAACCTGGGTCAATTGACCTGCAAGCAACGCAGTGACAGCATCGGACCCGCGTTGACCCACTAATTTACGAATGACATCTGAAACTTGCGTGACTCTTTGCCATCTCAGCAACAAATTCCATCTGCCTTTGTATCATCAGCGTGTAGTTTGTACATTTTTAAAGAGGGACAAAGTAAAGAAAACTGTTCACGGCCTCTATGCTCCTTTCCATCATTTTCATGGAGGGGCTTTGTCGAGTCGATGTCATCAGTAATGAAATAAATTCACTGTCTTCCCTTTTATTCACAACTGAAATTAAAAGTAGTGCAAAATCATGGCATATTTTTGTCATTTTAAGGGTACTGTTAACTTTCCTCAAGTCAAGTCAGAATGTTGTAAATCTACACAGATTTTTAATCACTTTTCTGGTATTCGTAAATCAAAATAAGTTTCTTTTGACAGTCTTGGTTTTGTGTTATTTATCCTGCAGTCCAATGTCAGCCTGTGTTTTTCCGAGTCTTAGGCTACATGCAGATCAAGGGTGAATTCCAGTTCCTCCCTTAACCCTCATTCTCAACCCTCATTCTCAACCCTCAATCTCAGTGACACTCAAAACCAAGTGTTAAAGGGGACATATGCTTGTTTCTCCTTTTCACTATGCCAGACTAGGATGCCTGTAAAGCATTTCTGCCCTCAGTACAAGTCATTTAGTTCCTTCATTGCCCCACAATAGCGTTCTCAAAATCCTAATTTTAGGCCATTATGAAGCCCTTGTTAAAACGCTTGGTCTCAAGGATGACCTAAAGTTACCTCACAACGTCACAGCCCTTTGTGCTCTGATTGGTCGGTTCACTCGGGGGTAGAGCCAGCCTGTCGTTCTTCTACTGTATTTTCCAGCAGGCTCAAAGCAGCGACCGCGTATTGAGTCCCCTTACAGGCCAGAGCCGCTAATGTGAGAGAGTGAGTGAGGGAGTTTTATACCCCTGCTACTGGATGTGTTCCTCGGTGAGGGTTTGTGGCTAACGGACATCACAGGGGAGGGAGGTGTTTTATCAGATTAGTCCAATAAAAAGAAAGGTACCTTGTGTCGTCACGACGATTTAAATCTCGCAGACATCTTGCAATGACCTATATTCAGAGGCATCAAATCTCGATCTAGAATATCAGAAAAAATACAATATCTCATTATTTGAAAATTAAGGGGGTGTAAGGTCTTGTTTTCAAATTTATTATATTATATGTAAGTATTAAATATGCATCAGCATGATATGTTTCCTTTAAGGGCTATTTTGTGACTTACAAATGGGACACCCCTTAAATGCAGCTACGTCTTCAGACTGTGGGTGCAGCACTCTGCCCAAGCTGCATTCAGTCTGCCAATTTAAAAAAATAAAGAAGCCATTTCTGTCATCCATAGTCCATTTCCGCCGACTCCCGCAACAATGACGAAATGTTCCATCTCCGCTACCGTAACTTTAGGTTATGATGAACGAGGCTGTGCACTGAAACCGGGACCAACCGGCAAACATCGTCAAATAAAATGAATGTTATGCAACAATGAGGTCAATAATCCGTGAAGAGGGCTTAAAAAAGATGATACAATGGTTTTCGTAATATATTTCTATTTCATATTGACGAAAATACTTTCATTTGTAGCTCGTTTTTTTTGCCGCTTTGGACGCCATCTTGGTTGTGGTGAAGCTGGTGAAAATACGCAATGCATTCTGGGTAGCCCTTACTCCCAAGGGTAACATTCTTAACATTCTGAGAATCGGGACAGCACTGGCACTTTGCGGGATCTCGCATTTTTGAGATTGAGGGTTAAGGGAGGAATTGGAATTCACCCCAAATGTTATGTTGGCTTTCACCTCTCTAATGTACAAACCTGTTGTCCAGATGCTATGTGGAGTTTGTTTGGTGTAAACTATAAACCTAACATACAAATTAAAGCTATTACATTTCTGACCTCTATCTTGTTTCTGGCTGCTGAGTGTCAATGATACTGAGCTTCTCCTCTGCCAACTCGTGTCTCCTCAGGTTACGGTAAGCTGGCCAGCATGCCGGCAGGCGGTGCAGTGGCCGTTGCCAGCTCTGCGGCTGCTGGCTCAGGCGGAGCAGCAGCTCCTGCTGCAGGTGAGTATTTCAGTTTAGCACCTCATTTGTCAGCATTAAGTGACATTTGGCAAATGCCTTCACCTTCCCGATGATGTGATTTAAATCAGCCAATTATCTGTTTGCTGTTATCAGTTTCTCTAAGATCATATGTCATGAATTTAAATGTATAATTGCCTGGAGGCAACAGCCATGATGATTTATTCAGGAGATTATTTTTTGTGCGTCTCTTGCTAAGTGTTGCATCATTAGACTTTAAACCAAACATGCAGAAAGAAATTTCTCTTAAAACATGATTTTCCTGTGTGACCCTGTAAACGGCATTAAAACAAATAACTTCTCTGTTTTGTAGCCGAGGAGAAGAAGGAGGAAAAGAAGGAAGAGTCCGAAGAGTCTGATGACGACATGGGATTTGGCCTGTTTGATTAAACTCCTTCAAAAGATGAATAAAATTTTCACACAAAAAAATCTTTTTTCATGTCTTTTTTCCTCTCCCCTCCAACTGAAATGTTTTGGTGTGCAAGAGAAGGGAAAAGTTTGTCTTTCAGTTCCAGGTAAACTTTGTGCTGAAAATATGAAGAAGCCACTTTGTGCCACAAGGTTTTCAACTAAGTCATTTTTTAAAATAAACCAAAGGTGAAATCCTAAGTTTTTTCCTTAGTTCATATTCATTGTTGTGTTGCAGAATACTATGTAGCAATGAAGTGATGGAAGACGAGTCCATGTAACTGAGATAATCACCAGTAGATGGAGCTATTTGTATTTTTTTCCAAATTGCTGGACACCAGGTCTGACTTAATTGTGCATGAGGACAAGGAAGTACAGGTTTGAAACCAGTCGTTTGTTTTACTCAGACTAGTTCAGCTGGTTATCTGGCTGGCATACTTGCTTCAGAGCAGAGTCACCTGTAGCCAGTTTAGACAATTGGACTAGGTGATGTATGGGGTCTTTTAAGTTATCCTGCTTTCAATTCCAGATCTCATGCTAGCATTGTGTTTAAGAAATGACCAATACTGTCAATGTTAACATTCTAGAAAACAATTTTCTGTACACATGGATGTGTGTCGTTACAAGGAGTTTAGTGGTGGTTGGCATGGACAACAGTAATTGGAGTAAAGAGCGTTTATGCCAATTGTTTTTCTTAATGGTGTTCATGTGCATCCACATCTTAATGGATCTTGCTGGTCCTCTGCTGAACTGCATGTGCTTAGCTGCACAGACGTGCACAACGTCTGAGAGGGGAGTGTCCCACTGGACAACCTGTGACTACTGCCAAACTTTCTCCTTGCTTTGAAGAGCAGAGTTTTGAGATTTTCTAAAGGAAGCAGCAGGAGAAAAAAATGCATGTATATAACAAGTTGGATTCATGTTGGGAGTATAAAATAAAAGTCACCAACAGCATCAGGGAAATAAATCCCTGCTTCTGCTTGAGCTAGAATGAGTGACAGTGTTTAGAACAGGAGTAGTTGCCCAGCAAAAGGACAAACATTAGCAATGTGGAACCTTGACTAATTAATTTGGCCTCATAACAGAGGAATCTTTTTAATATACAGGTTTTAAGAGAATGTCCGTTATATGGTTGGTAGCTGCCACTTAACATTTGCATCAAAAAAATGCTGACGGAATATTTTTAAACAAGATAAAGCACTATCTTTGAGACTAGAACAGTTACTCCTGCTATCTCTGAGTTCAGACCTTGGGAACTGCTCAGATGCTTTATTTTGATTGTATGTTCAATGCATGTACACAACATGATGACAATGTGTCCATGTCAACAGTAAATAGGAAAATTTAATCTGAATGACATCAAGCGGTCTAAAGGAAAATTGTAACCAAAGCTGCTGAAAGACTTAAAAGTTACTAACAGGATAAATACTTTGAGAAATTTAACGCCAGTGACAGTCCTGAGCTATATATATCCAGAAATGTTTTAGACAATGTGTCATGTTAAAGTTTAAAGAAGCATAACGTTCAAACTACCGTAATTAATGTGATTTATACAAAATAATGCTGTCCTGGGAGCAGACATTAGCTCAGTTGGTAGAGTGTCCACCCCATGTACAGGGGCTGCCAACCCCCAGCAGCGGCTGCTGGTTTGAATCCTGGCCTCAGCCCTTTGCTGCATGTCATCCCCCCTCTCTTCACCCACTTTCCTGTGAAACTCCAGCTGTCCTATACAATAAAGGCCATAAAAGCCCAAAAAAATAACTTAAAAAAATAATAATAATAATGCTGTCCTGGAAGAATAGTTGCCCCAAGATCAGGAAAAAGGTTTAAGCATACACATAAAACACTGTGAGCACATAAGGAAACATTACACTTCATATATCAGAGTTTATAACGATGTTAAAGTTGGTGCAGCAGAAATCCTTGTGAAGACCAGAAGGAAGTAGAAGGCACAGGAAGATGTTACAGCAGAAGCACAGCATTTTTGTCAGTAATGTTGCAGTGGGACAGGCTGGACCAGGTAGTTTTCCCAAACACTGCTGTGACAAAGCCAAAGGGAGGGAGAAGCGACAGCCTGTTCAAGGGTGGAGGAAGACAACCACACCAAGATTTACTTTTATTTATGTATTTAAAACAACTGGGATCGTATGCATTAATGAACATTTACATGTAATCATATGGGATTGTAGCCAATCAGCTAATTTCCATCCCCAGTCCCATTAGCAGGTTTGTGTCAGCACATAAGATCAAAACAAACAACAATAATAGTGATAAAACAAACAGCATATTTAAAGACAAAGCAACAAAATAGATGACAAAAGTGCTAAAATAAAAACAGGCTGAGAGTTGGGGGACCATGGGAGTTATACATAATAATAGTTGGCATGTACCAACAAGGGGCCTGGACAAGGTGGGAGCATGCTGAACAGCATAAGATCAACAGGTCAAAGCTCTGGAGAGCTGAACTCCTGCACATCAAGTTCTTCATCCAGCAAGTGCCAACCTGCACTTGCTTGGGCTCAGCAGACACTCAAACAGGCCAATTGTGGCAAAAGAGAGGCATCTTGGAACACATCCTCAGTTGCAGTCCGGAGGCATTGGGGGACTGGCAGTACCGTTGGTGTCATGATCAGGTCCTCAGAGCTTTGGTAGAAACAGTCAGCACAGCAATCAACAACAGAAAGTACTAGCACACCTCGAACAGCCAATCATCTTGGTCAGAGTTGAGTTGAGTTGGGGAGAAGGTCCAACATCAGCCAAGTTCGTCCGGAGGGCTTCTCACAACTGCACTGGACTGGCAGTTCCAAATCAACCTAAGAAGGCAGCTTAAGTTCCCGAAAACACATCTCAGCCACTTAACTACACCCAGACACAGTGTCAACTAAACAAGTGGTCCTGGTGGAGCTTACTGCCCCCAGGGGAGACCAGAATGAAGAGACAAATGAGCACAAGAGAACAAAATGAGCTGAACTGGTAATGGAGTGCAGGACGAATGGCTGGAGATTCTGTGGCAAACCAGTGAAAGTTGGTTAGTGGGATTTTTTTGGTTAGTTTCCAGTTTTTGTGCCGAACAAGCTCCTTAGGGTAAAAGGTCAGCTGTAGATTGAGCCATCAAGAACATCATTGAGGCTGCTGAAAAAGCATTAAGATGGATCAGGGGGGGAAATCCTTGGAGTCATGGGCCACATGAGCACAAGTCGGGCCACCAGCACAGGCACACCCCAGGGATGTGTTCTTTCTCCACTGCTCTTCTCCCTCTACACAAACGACAGCACCTCTGTGAAGCTCCTGAAGTGTGCAGATGACACCACCATCATCGTCTCACCCAGGAAGGTACTTACTGACAACAAGTGGATCAGCTGGTGCTTTGGTGCAGTCAGAACAACCTGGAGTTGAACATGCTCAAGGTGGTGGAGATGGTACTGGACTTTAGGGGACATCCCCCCATCCTGCCTCCCTTCTCAGTCCTCAGCAGCCAAATGTCCACTGTGGAGTTTCAAATTCCTGGGCACGGTCATCTCTTAGGATCTGAAGGGGGAGCAGAAATCAGCTCCAGCCTCAAGAAGGCTTAGCAGTGGATGTAGTTCTTGTGGCACTCGAGGAAACATGGACTCCCCCCTGAGCTGTTCTACACTGCAGTCATCAAGTCTGTCCTGTGCTACTCCGTCACGGTGTGGTTTGGAGCTGCCACCAAGCAAGACAGATCCACACTGCAGCAAGGTGTGAGGACTCCTGCCCCTCCTGCCCCTTATCCAGGACCAGTTCTTCAGCAGGACTTGAAGGACAGGGAACATTATAAAAGACTCCTCTCAGCCTGTACATAGATTTTTCTTAACTGCTACCATCCGGTAAGCGCCTCAATGCGCTGTGGACCAGGACAAGCCAGCCACAGGAGCAGTTTCTGTCCATATGCAGTCACTATTTTAAACAGCTGCACTTTTCATTTGCACAACGCACAAAATAGCTGCACTTTCTACCCAATTGTTGTAAATATTCCCAGATGTTTGTACTTTATATGTTCCTGATATACATTTTTTGTATGTGTCACATTTGTTATTTCATTTGTCATTCATTTTACTATCATTTTTCAACAGCTGGGCCACGAGGGGTGCGCGTCTGCACACAGAGTAATTTAACCACCAGACTGTAGGTTCAGTTTATTAAAAGCTACTCAAAACAAAGCTTTGCCTTGTCCTTCTTTTAACGACTGCTTGGGTGATGCAGCAGGACCCTGGTCGGAACCCATTTTTAAATTTTGAATTATGTCCAAATTTGTGTACATATCCATGCAAACAAACTAGCAGTTTCCCTCTTGCATAGTTTCTTATATATCAGTGCCAAAGACCAAACATCACTGAACTTCTTAGCATTTATGATGGTGTTCAGTACAGTATGTCCAAAAAGACATTTAGTCATGTGCTGACGTGCAATCGTTGGACTGTACGTTGTTACTTAATCCCTGACTTTTCCTGATGTTGTCTCTTTAAAACCACGGAGCTGAATCATTACACATGCTCAGAGCTGAGCCAGCAGATGATAGCTCAGAGTGGGTTTATGAGAGCTTGTGCTGAATGCTGTACTCAGTGTCCTGGAGTAAACTTTTCATAATGGGCTTGGAAATAAACCTGATCCCATTCTCGAGCCCTAAGTCCTCCAAATCTATTTCCCCTCCCAAAACCACAGCCAAAGTTGACCCCTTCACAACCTTGGAGAAGGGGTATTTTACACGGAACTTTAATTTTCATAGCATAAGTTTGTTCCTTAATTTTGATACAAAAGCATGACTTCTCATTTCATAATTTTACAGAAAACCCTTCCTATTTCTATTTCCCTTTAATGGGTTGTTTCTTCAAACAGGCATAAATGGTCCATGAAAACATGTAGTGAAGTGAAAAAAAAATCATATTTTGTCTGCTAAAAAGAAAAAATACAAGGGAAAATACTGCATGAAACTTTTGATTAAAGTTTATCAACAAAATAAACTTTGAAAACTTAAGTGAAAATTGGTAATTTGATATTTTATAAAGTAGTACTAATTGATTTATCAGAACTGAAACTTCTTCTTCTTATGATGATGATGATTATTATTATGATTATTATTAATTTTATTATTATTATGATTATTATTAAAATTATTATTTTCTTATCAAGTCTCTTTAAAAACAGTTTTTACAAAGTATTTGTCAGAGCCAGCAACTGCGAGAAAAACAAAGTAAAAATCAGGACAAACAGAGAAAAGGAGGGATGCATGCTATCACATGTGTATGATGTCAGTATCATCAAGTAAAATCTTTAAATATGGATGCACAATATTGGACTTTTTGCTAGTTTTCGATATATCAATATTTCTTAGCTCATTATTGCTGATATTTTTGTTAAGAGAACAAGCTCTTTCTTTACAAAACTTGACTTTTCTTCCAATGTGATAATCATTTCAACATATTGGTGTTCGTTTGAAAATACCTGCATATCAGATCTCACCAAAAATTCCAGTATTGTGCATCACTAGAGGAATGTCTACAGAAGTCAAACAAATAGGTTGAAACATGTAAACACAGAAAAATCAACAAGTGAGGATTAATTAGAGCCAAAGTGATAAATAGGCAGATCTCAAAAGGTTGTCCAGGTACTATGTACTAAGAGCAAGAGAGCGCAATGAAAGAAAACCTAAGCTAAAAATTAAAATATAATGTAGCACATACTTTAGCTACTCTCTGTGCTCACGGTCCTTGAAATGTTGTGTAAAGTGGCAGAAGTTTATGAAATAAACAAACAAAATGAAAAGTCAACTTGATCAGTGGGGAGATGCCTTCCAGAAAGCTAATTTAAAAACTGAAATAAAGTACAGATGTTATATTTTACCTATTCATGGAGAAACATATAGCCTATGTAACATGAAAGAAAACAGCATCTCATGGACAAAAATACTGGGAACAAAGCAAATAAAATTGTAATCGCAAAAGGCAGTGCAGGTACCAAATGAGAATGTAAAAAATCTATCTGTTATTAAAAATATATTTATTATGCCTCACTTAAGTGCTCTTTGCATAATCGTGTGTAGTATATCGTGATATGTTGTGTGTGCAATGTTGGTAACACATTGAACTAGAAAAGCACTCGGAGAGCACAGACCTCCGCCAAGCAGCACAGTTCCCAGACGGTGATCCGGATCAACACCAAAATTGAATCACCTCTTCCTTCTCCCATGCTGAACATTTCCTGAAAATTTCATCAAAATCCATCCTTAACTTTTTGAGTTCACAGACAGACAGACAGACAGACAGACTCTCTCCCAAAAACATAACACCTTGGCGTAGGTAAATATACCTTTCTTTTGCTCTAGTAGTGGTAATTTAAAAGACTGCAAGCAGTTTTAATTGTATTTTAGTTCATTATACTTGGAAACTTTTCACCAATGGTATTTCTCCAGTTAGTGCTCTCCACAGATATAAGCAGGCCTACGTGACCATGGACACCATGTCACTCCCTTTCCGGGTCGTGACGTCACTGTCTGCTCCACTGCAGTTATCCGTTGAGGTCCGAGCCGTTACGCGCAGTGTATCCTCTCGATAGCGGACAGTGAAGGTTACCTGCTTCAACAGTGCTTGAACGGCAACCTTTCTACTGTCTTACTATAAAACTGGACGAGAATCAGCGCTGATATTAACCAGAGCACCACCACCGACACCAAGACTTATCCTAGTCATCCTCTGTACTTCAGCTTACGAGGACATCTACCCCACGTTTAGCTTGTCAGCTAGCTGTTTGTTTTGCTAACTAGCGTCACGTAGAGCTTTGCGCCCTCCTCACCAGAAGACCCCGCCACAGACACCAGGTAAGCATATATCTCTAAGCTCATTGCCTTCTCATGTTTTCCTTTTTTCTGTTGTTGGGCACATAGTCATAGATTTATATTTGCGCAGAGACGTTTTCTGCTGCGGCTGTTTTCCTCCGTGGCCTTGACGCAGTTAGTTTTACAGCCTCCCTGCACAATGTGTTCTGTGCCAAATGTGCCAAACAACAGATATGCCAAACAGCTAATCTTTGATTTCTCTGTAATTAATCTGGGTAAGAAGTGTGAAAGGACCGAGCAGAAAGTTTATTATTTCTAGGTTTAACTTTTATGTAAAGTTATGTAATAACGAAATGTATGCCAAACCATCCAGCCTCAGTAGTAATTAGACCGTATCAGTCAGTCATTGTGCTTAAATGTCCCGAAGGAAGAACCTTTTGAGTGGCAAGCTGTTTTTCTTTTTCTGAAGGGTTGTTATCAAGTTTATGTAATGCTCAAAGAGCCGCAGGTACTGCACAACAAAGAAGTAATGGAGTACCAATACACTGGCATTGCAAGTTATTGTTAAGAATTTCATCTTATTTAAGTTAAACATATTTTGAGAAACTCATATTGAATGAAAAAAAACCAAGAAATTATGAATTCTTTAAACATTGTAATAATAATCACCTTTTTCCATATTGTCCTTCTGCCAACATGGCTAGACACTTTTTACAGCATGATTAATATCTTGTCGAAGTATTTTGAACAGCAAGGACAGTGGTTTTTATTGCCCATACCTCCAACAGAGACTGGTAGGGAGAGAAATGCCCTCTCTAACAAAGAGCGAGGACATATTTTGCAATACTGGGAGAAATGGACTGTGTTGCAATTAAACCTTTCAATGAGGTCAGTGAGCCACCATCATACAAGCGGACCTGTGTTTTCACTCAGAAACTTGTATTGACGACCAGTATTTGTTTTTGTTTCTGTTTGCCCACAAAATGTAAGTAACAAAAATGTAAGATGACATTTAAGACTGACATCTCAGTTCAAAATCTCAAAATGTACAACAGTGAAAGATGTTTAATACCATGCGGATGAAGTCAGTTGAGTATCTGTTATTTGGTGATCATTTTTTCAGGATCAAGAAGTACCAAACCTTTTAAAAAGTATATTTTTGTCATAATTAAGGTGCATAGAACAGAGTATGTCCCTTAAATTGACCCCTGCTGACTTTGAAACTCTACAGAATGTGTCAGTACTGAAACAGCTCACAGTTAGACATTCAGTGTGCCTGAAATGATCAGTAACTTAAAAAAATAGTTTTGGTGAAAATGAAAAAGACTTGTATGTTTTGCTGCTATGTATTAAACAAGCATCAATATTTCATTGTTTTTATACACTACCTGCAGTAATGCCAGGGTTTGAAATTTTATTGTCCTGAAGTAGACATTGATAAGATATTGGCAAATGTTATTTGCGAGGGAAACTTTTATTATATTTTGTAGTTTGTGGGATCTGAACTATACCTCTCAGTATTATTTTTTGGTAATTTTTAAATTAGTTTATCGATTAAATGTAAAAAATATTTATATCAGGACTAGGGTTGCGCTGCATTGTGTTTTTTCAACATCCAATATACTGATATTTCCAAACTCATCACAGCAGATATCCACACCAGTGTTTTACTTTATACTGTGTTTGTATTGGGAAGAATTTGGCATTAAAATATGTAATGTGATACAAGGACGATGATATGATGTATCCCAGTAGAACACAACACTATAAGCAGGACAGTATGTCACGTTTATTATTTTTTTTTATAATATTAAGAACCCACGATATTATATGTATAATCAAATACAGTTTCTAATCAATGCTTACTTCTGTCTGGACAGATAATGAACTTTTAAGCTCTACTAATGTTGCAATAGTAGACTTCCCTATTTCGAAAAAAATAGATGTGGTAACTTTAAGTACAGATTTGTTGGTTTTACTTTTCAATCTACCAATCTCCTTTTCTTGTAGTTGTGTGTTGTTTGGGCTTTTCTGCTCTCCCTTATCTCTCTCAAACACTCACACTTAGTGATGTCTTTGGCTCATGTTTGTTTGTCTCTCAAAATTTTTGTGTGCTGCGTTACAGAACCATGAGTTCCCAGGTGAGACAGAACTTCCATCAGGACTGTGAGGCTGCAATCAACAGGCAGATCAACCTGGAGCTGTATGCCTCCTACGTCTACCTGTCTATGGTGAGGGTCAAATCACTGTATTTGAAAACAACTGGAAAAGGAACACGGTGAAATAAAGCATGTTAATATAAGAGGAACATGTAGGTTGACCGTTGTTTTTATAAGGCATTTTTTTATTTCAGATTACTGTTGATTATTTTAAGCCATTTGTTAGTTTAGTTTAAACTTTATTTAAGGTTCAGGTTTGGTTTAGTTTTTATTTCAACTAATTAATTATAGTACAACCAACCTATAAAAAGAAACAAAGGTTTTGAGTTCTTGAACCAGCAAACTTTTCCAGTATCAAAGAAGGTAAAAATGGCTATAGGTCTAAGTGTGCCTGTGTTTAAGAACATGAATTGGTACCTTTTGATTTTTTTTAGCCAGACAACACATGTTAAGCTATCATTTTTTAGTTACGTCTGAATAGCCTGTTTACTTTCTGTTATTTTTTCTACCATAAAAAAACTTTGGTTGGGGTAGCAGTTTGTCAGAGTCTATGTTTTTTTGTGGCAATTTTAGCCTCAAGCCCCTCCCAGGTTTGGACAGAGTACCAGCTTACATCACATGGAAGAAAAACAAGTCCCTAATGAATAGAATTTGTCATCAAAGCAGCAATTTTCATCAATCATTAACGTTTGAAACTTGATTCAAGGTGTCTGTTAAATGTCATGTGAGCTGAGTCGTAATGAATGTTCTATTGGTTGGTCATAAATCCAAGGTTGAAGTTCTGTTTGAGATTAGGGAATGTACATAGATGGGGCAAACAGTTCACTGCCTGACCTTAAAAAACGTGTTTCACCTCTGAGCCCTGTGTTTATCGATTGTTCCCAGACACTGTGTAAACCGTATGTGTGGATACTTTTTGATATAGTTGGTTTAATAACCTTGGCAAGGTAGGATGTGCGGGCCAATTTCAAGACTTTGGTCACTAGAAGATTGAGCTGAACAACAAATACCAATTTTACAATATGAGCAATTGTGAGATTGCAAGGGTCTGAATTCCCAAAATTAATGAGATTTATTTTTTTGTTGAGCATTCTCAATGTGATTGTTTCAAATTTAGTGGTAGAAAACTGCTTGGATGAACTTGAAAATATGTGAAACATGTTAGGAAAAGCTCCAGCCCGATGTTGTACAGCATGTTAGCATTAATCTCCACTTTATTTATATACAATGCATGTGCTTAATATGAAATCAGTCCGCCCAAGTTCAGATAGCGTTTGAATTTCATGAAAATGATTGAATTAAGGTTGGAAAAGTGTGTATTATTGTTCCTGTATTGAGTACCATTTTGGATATTTGTTGGATATAGATCTTCACTAAATTGAACAGGCAGAAATAAGTTTATAGAGACACATTTTGAAATGAGAAACGTTGCTCTTTTCATACATGCAGTGTCTGAAGATTTCACACAAATTTAAGGGTAACAGACACAAAACATTTCCTGACTTGTGTCCAGAGTTGTCCCTCACAGCAAAATGTTTTTATTGCGGTTGGCTTGTCAGGCAAGTTAGGGTTGGGGGAGCAGAAAAATACAAGGGGCCTGCAGGGAAATTTTAGAGTAAGTCTGGTGCAAAACTTGATATGCTTTTACACATATAGGGCACATGTGTAAATGTAGGGAACGTTGAGAGGTTTGTGCACATGTGAATATTTTTATTGTGATTTCTTGCAATTATCATCCTTTTGTAGATTACTGTAATGAACTCATTTATTACAAAATATTGTATTTTGTATATTAAAGATGCAAAGGTACTGGTAAATAATGAAAACATATTTGGAAAATGATAAGTAATTGAATTTAAGCTTTGTAAAGCTGTACAAACCTGGAAAAGATAAGCTAACATAGTCACTGTCTCTGTTTGTCATAACTGTATTGTATTTTTTCATTATAACTTATATTTTTTAGTGTGAAACAGTATTGCTTGTCACTTGTTGTGGTATCATTCATTCATTCAGTTCAACCAGAACCAACAGTATTCTCTACTTTCCCTCCCACAGGCATATTACTTTGACCGGGATGACCAGGCATTGCCCAACTTTGCTAAATTCTTCCGTCACCAGTCACATGAGGAGCGTGAGCATGCTGAGAAACTAATGAAACTGCAGAACCAGAGGGGGGGTCGCATCTTCCTCCAGGATGTCAGGGTATGAATAGCCATTTGATCAAATAAATTTGGGTTTGCACCATGTGTGAGTGTGTGTAACGTCTCATTTTGGGCAATCGCACAGCCCATTTTGGGAGGGTTACTCAATGACCAAAAGATAGGGTGGGTGTGAGTGTGCTCTGCTGCTTATCTTCACATACATACCCAAACGGTTAAACGTTTTGAGTGAAGTTTTAAACATTTCCGGACCGGCTTTGTCATGCAGAAGCCAGAGAGGGACGAGTGGGGCAGTGGAGTTGAGGCCCTTGAATGCGCCCTGCAGCTGGAGAAGAGCGTGAACCAGTCACTGTTGGACTTGCACAAGCTCTGCTCTGATCACAATGACCCACATGTGAGTATGGAAGAAGGGCATGGTTTTAAAACACTGAAGTATATTTAAACACATTATTTTTCCAATGATTAAAAATGAAAAAAAGATACATTCCTACATTTTGTAGATTAAAATTGAGTTAAAACAAACACTACATCCCTTAAACACTCAACCTGCTGTCGGATATGAGTGCTTTGACAATGTGTGATTGGTTTCAATAATCAATACAGACACCATGTTAACGATCACACAGCAGTATATAAAAGGCTATTCAAAGGCAAGTTGTTCTCTTGTTTAGTATTAATTAATGTCAGTTTCTCCTTTTTTTACGCTTCATTAATTTACTTCTGCTCCCCACTGCCATTGTCCCATGGTGTTCCTCTTCTTTTGTCCCGCTGTCAGGTTCTCCTTATACAGATAATCTTCTAAAATACCGGCCTTATTAATCCCTGTTAGCCTCATTGATGCCTGTAGTGCCACACCGAGGACTTAATCACTTAATTTATTTAATGGATCATTAAAACCAGAGCAGGAACTTCTTTACAGACGCATTTCGAGCACTTGCATTTGTGCCCTCAGCAATACTGGGTGCACATATGAAAACTTAACTACAGCATTGCTGCTCTTATTATCTTAATGGTTATCATATTTGCTTCAGATGCTCCTCTTCTTGACAACTAAGGTGTGTGTAGTTTGCAGTTTGGTGATATTTAAGGGAGAATGACAAAAATAGAGCAAACTGCCGACATGTCTCTGTCTGCCCACTGTAATAACAATAACACTTTAACATCATGTTGTGAAATAACACAGAGTACAATATCAGCATTGTTTTAGAAGCACAAGCACTCAGGCTTAGTTTTGGCAGCCCAAACTAATGCCATCTCAACACAGAAGCGGTTAAATTTGAGAATGGAGGCCTTCTCCTCCTTTGAAAAAAACATTTTTGTCGACACATGTTTTTTAAAAGCCTTTCCCCACATTGAGACTCAGCAAAGCATTTATTTATTCTTAAGTGCTGTGAAGTGGTTGCAGCAATGTCCTTGAAATATACACATTTTCTTTCCATTCCTACGCAACCACTGTTTCATTTCCAAATGTTTTCCACCATCCTGAAGTCTGACAGGTGTTAGGGTTTATCTTGTGACTATTTTAAAGCTGGTGGTAACTGCTGTTGATGATTTTGCGGTTTCAACATGACACAGATGTCCCATAAGCCAGTGCTGCTTTTGTCAGTAGAAAATAAGGAGGCACTTGTGAGCATCCTTGCTGGTTTCGATATCTGGTTTTGTCATGGCAACCACAGACACAGGTGACCAAAGGTTGCAGATAATCCTGGTCTCCATTTAAACCTTTTTACAAAGCTCAGTAGGGTTTCTGTCAGGCTTTGAAATCAGCACCTACCTCCAGCCAAATGCAAGTGTTTTATGTTCAGTGTCTGGTGGATTACCTTAACCTACCTAACAAAGTTATGTGTAAAAAGTAAACATTATAACAAAAATATATTAGTAGCATTGTTTTGGTAAGGAAGGAAAGTCTATTCCCTGTGTTTCTCACAGCAAAACTCCCCGGTGTAAATGTTTTTGAGGTGCTTTTATTTTGAAAAAAGGTACAAAGGCACAACTCATAGCTGTTTTTTTCTTTCTTCACATGACAGTTTTGTAAGATTGATCACCTTTCATCTTTTGTGTTTTCAAGTTTACTCACTCACTTTACTCGCTTTTTTTATTCCAAACCATGTCAGCAGGTTAATAAAACATAGACATGGACTCAGGCAGCTCACGTAATCTATTTAGTTTGTGTTTGAGGTTAATAAATACTTTGATTCTCTCTCTTTGTATAGTTGTGTGATTTCATCGAGACACATTACCTGGATGAGCAGGTGAAGTCCATCAAAGAGCTCGGAGACTGGGTGACCAACCTGCGTCGCATGGGAGCCCCACAGAATGGCATGGCAGAGTACCTGTTCGACAAACACACCCTGGGCAAAGAAAGCAGCTAAATCCCTCCACACCACCTTTCCCAGTGCTTTCTTAATATGTATATTTGTATCTCGCTTTCAGATGTTTTCACAGTATATAAAGCCATTTGCATGATACCTGCTAGCCACTGAAACTTCTTCTATTACTCGTATAGAACTCATAATTACAGGTTCTTCATAGACCAGTGTTCCCACAGCTGTGAGTTTCACTTGCGTCAAAACTATATCTGTTGTGTTTTCTGCCAGGCCCTGTTTAACAAACCAATAAAACAAACCCTCTGGATTCTGAGCGCTTGGTCTGATCTTGAATATTTCCTCTTGTGTTAAAAAAAAAACAAATCCACACACCAAAAAACCCGTTAATTATAGCACAGATATTCAGTTTCACTTCCTTTTCCAGAGAAAACAGAACCAGACTGCAGCTGGTACTTTTGTTAAATATCACTCATGTGGCAATGAAGAAAAGAAGTAATTTTTCAGATTGCAAAAGACTATTTGGATTTCCTCAGTCAAAAGTTTCAAGTTGAAGTATGCTTTTTTTTGCTTTGTGTTAAAAGTGTGATAACCTTTAGACTTAGACTGAAATTTGACACAAAAAAAATGTATTCCACCAACACACAAGAGAAAAGATATTAAAGATATCTTTGAAAATATAGTATATCTGAGGCTTGTGCTTCACAACAAGTCAGTTTTTTCCTAAACATTTAAAAATGACAAAAGTTGACAAATTTGACTCAAGTTAGGTACAGCAAATGGAATTAAAATGGATCAAAAGAAAAAAAATGGACTTATACAGTAAGATACACAGTCAGATTAATTCAGTAATGAAGACAGAATATGTAAGAGCAAAATGAATGGATAAAGACTAGTTAGACAAAATAAATTATAGAATATCAGGTAGGTTCAGATTTAACTTGAACTGGAGGCCCAGAAGAGGAGAAGGGTCTTGCACTGTGTATATGTATGTGGTTGGCACTGTTGTGACGCCCTCTAGAGGTGACCACAAATAAACAAACCATGACATTAGTTGAACGGTGTCCATTATGTGCTCAAGTGACACCTCGGAGGACTCAGAAGTGTCACTTGATGATAGGTGGGGTGTTCCACCTACCACCAAGTGATACTTAAGAGGAAGGACGAAACATGTCAAGGTATGTGAAAAAATACATGTCTGAGATAAAAGAAAACTATTTCTAAACCATATTTCTCTGTGGTTCTTTATTTTCTTTTACATCAGGTGCTTATTATTTGAGAAAACTGCCAAACATCAATCAGAGCTAAAATGAAATATCAATGTCATCCTCTGGTACCTGTTGAAACTGCTATCATTGTACAGAGGATCCCTTAAATATGTGCAAGCAGTATGAAAAACTCACGCTGTACTTTGACAGCAAAAATTTTTGTGTGTACTTTGTGTGCTTTGAAAGCAGATTACTCAAAAAGAACACTGTGAATGTACTCAACTCTGCACATACAGTCTGAGGGGTCCTCTTTACAGTGATACCTGTTTCATCAGGTACAAATGGAAGAAAATGGTCTTATTTTATTTCACTATCTGGCCAAAAGGCCTCAAAATAAATTTAGAGTTCTTTTCCAAAATGCTATAAAAGCCAAGATAAAAAATATATATTACTCAGTGCTATTCTTTTGTATACTGATTGTACTACCTGCCCTATCAGTATTTAATGCCAGAAAGCTATATATCCCTGTTCAAACTGTATTTCAAAGTTCATTTCCCCGGCCAACCCAATGGTGGGTCTGGATGAATAATGTCATTCTTTCTAAATGAAAATGGATTTCTAGCATTTTGGAAAAGAGCTCTTCCAATCATCCCATGTATTCCACTTTTACCTGACACAATATTATTACATATCATTATCGTTTATGTTAGAAAATAGGCTCTTAGAAACATCCTTAAGTCAAGAATAATGTATTTAACTTTTGAGTGTGCAGCCTTCCTGTCATCCCCTTCTCGCTCTGTCGAGAGCATTTATCACAAAGGTTCAAATACATGAACACTTCAAATTTAGGAGCAGCTGATTTACCTCAGAAAACGCAGGAGTGGCTGGCTTTCTGCTCTTGCAGGTGTGTTCTTCTTGTTGAACTGCATCGAGCTGGTATATGCAGTCTCTCATACCTTACAGAGGGGATGAAAAATGATTTATGGCCATACCGGAAGCAGGACAATACATCGCAACATTTTTCAACTAAATCGTCCATTTTAATAGTATTAAGAAACTGCAATATCATTTGTGTAAATACAGGCTGTCTAATCAGTGTTATTTATTTGATGATACACTTTGTCTGTCCCACTGACAATAATAATAACAATGAATGTAATAAAGAGATGGACTGTCTGATGGCTGAATGTCTGCTGCTGGAAGCTAAACTACAATACAATAAATTTACATCTAAAAATAATGATCTAGTAAAATATGCAAGTGTTGTGCCACAAAATATCCTCGTGTGTGTATCAATATTTATTACACACTTTACTTCTAGAAGTTAAGATGACCACTCATGAACAGTCTTGTCAACTGTCCTTGTGAGAAAAACTTTACACCTTCACACACTAATGTCATCATCATTTATTTCAGACACACAAACACACACACATATACACACAAAATAAAGGACAACCCGGAATCAGGGCTCTAAGGCACCTTTTTGAGATGAAATGGTCAAAACCTAGGAGCTTCAGAAAAAGAATAACAAGACATTTCCAAAACTTTAATATAACAGAAATATGAATTAACAGCTGATAGTCCCTGTCAGCCTGAGGTATTCAAGCCTCCTCGAGCTCCACCAGCACACCATCACAGTCTTTGGGATGAAGAAACATCACTGGTTTTCCGTGTGCTCCTATCCGAGGCTCAGCTGACAGGGTCCTGATGTTCTTTGCTTTCAGGTCGGCAATAGCAGCATTAATGTCGTCCACCTGCAACCAAGAGAAAACCTCATTTCTTCTTCTGGCTTTAATTACTCACTAACAGACTGAATTTATTGGCTTCTTTTTACATGCATGCTTAAGGTCGACATTTTATATTTCACACCAAGTGGTCTGGTTTAGCTCAGTGTATTTCCATTTGTTTTGGTATGGTGAGCTCTGAAGTCACTGGTATTTGCAGCTGGCCATATCATTTAAGGGTGTGAGCCAGATGATGATAGTTGTTCCACCTTTGTAATTGCATGAAATCACAGCAGCACGACGCATTAAACACAGAGCAACAGTGAAGGACATTCATCTTGTGATCCTTCCTCTTGGTATAAGGCTTTTTATCACAACAATAAATAATGTTCTTGTTGTGATTAAAAGTATATACATTTATATTTTATATATATTCCAATCATTTTGAAATATGTGATTGTACTTCGTGGCCGCCAAGTAATAATAGAAGAGATATGAAGATCCAAGGTAACTAAAAACAAAGATTTGTCAACAAAACTACTGAATTGAATTTAGGAATCCATAAAAGCACACCAAGCTAAGAAATAGAGAAAATGATGTCAACATTATGAATATTAGAATAAACACACTACAGAGTGCCATCATAAGAGTCTCACCTCAATACATATGTGGTGCATCCCTCCAGACTTGTTCTTCTGCAAGAAACCAGCGATGGGGCTCTTCTCTCCCAGGGGATGAAGCAATTCCAACTTAGTGTTGCCAAGCTCCACAAACACTGTGTAGACCCCGTGCTCAGGAAGAGGCACCTTGTCACTCACTGTGGCCCCCAGAACGTCTCGATACAGAGCTGTGGCCTTTTCCATATCAGGGACCGCGATGGCGATGTGGTTAAGCCTCCCAAGCTTCCACAGTGGTCCTGGTATACCCTGACGGAGGGCTGCTGTTGTGGAAAGTGCCCGTAGGCGTGTGAGACGAGAACATGTGGAGAGACCTGCCCCTGAGAAAATATACAGAAGGATTAGTTGTTGCTTAAATGCTGATCAGATGCTTCAAAACTGTAGATTTTTAATTGAGTTTCTCTTTTTTCCCTGTAGCTTCAAAGTTGAAAGATCTGTTCTTTGATTAAGTTGTATAATACTAACAGTTCTGGACAAAATTGTAAGCATAACATCAGTTTCTGCTATTTAAAGGTCATAAAGTTATGATTCATTTACCTGAGAACTCAGATGTGGAAAGTGGGAATTACATCACAGCCCACTTAAAACATGTTCTAGTTACAAGCTTGTAAATCCAGCTCCGTAATGGAAAATTCTGACCAAAGGACAGTCCCAGTGATGTATCTTATTTGCAACACAAAGAATCAGACTCCTGAGCCCAACTGGAATGTGCACCATTTTGATAAAAAAAAAAAACTGCGGATATTTGCAACAGATGTACCATCCATTAATTTCATCATTTCTAGCCATCCAGCATCCATTGTCAACTAATCATATGAAGTTACCTCATCTGGACTTTCTTTTGGTTTGAAAGAACTGAAGTTATAAATGAGAGCGTATGTAAACACTCTTTAAACCCTTGTGGCCTACTGCTTTATAAGGATTTTTAAAATAATTTTAAAACAAAGGCTCATTATTATTTTCTTTTTTTTTCCTGAGAGGGGGAAGCTCTACAGATCTCTAAGCATGTACAGTGCTGTTTGTGGTGCTCAAAATATAAAGCTTTTTTTGCCAGCACAGCTCCATTGAAAGGAGACAAAACATTTTTTTAATTTAATTTTTACAAGGGACATTTTCTGTCCCTATTTTCTGAGAATATTTGAATATGAAAAATCCAGATTTTTTTCTTGATTTACTCCAATTGGAAGTTGTAATTTTTAAAAATATGAATTCTAAAAATGTATAGTTTAATTATAGGAGGCCTTGTCAGGTTTTGTACAAGAAGTTCTTTAGGCTTGTGTTTGTTTTCTAAATGGGATTAAATATTGATCAGAAAGTTCCATGTTAATTTACAGAGAAAATACCTCAGCCTTCTGTGTATATGTATAAATGCCCATCTACATTTGAACTATATAATCAGCATTTTATGACACACATTTTACGAGGGAAATTCTATCTGGTTTGGGAATATTTTGACAAGATAAATGTAAAACTTGATTCATGTCATTTTAGTATTAATTGGAATTCATAACTGTTTTAAGGCAAAAAAAAATCTATTAAAATTGTAAATTGAGTGTTGTAGAAAAAAAAATCAGGGTTTTTATTTTTGGGCCATATTACCAAGCCCTACTTGAAATATAAATTATCGAGACACTACAGCAAAAAGGAAAAGTCAAAGCAATTTGGCAGGATTATTTAATGTAATACTTTAGCAGTGTGCAATGTTTGTAAATATAAAGCCACAAAAGTAAAATATAAAAATAAGTATATAAATATACCTGGAGATTACATGTTTTTTTATAAAAGTATAATTCTTATGTATATTTGACTTTAAAACATCTTAGACTACACCCATACTTGATCTCTGGAATTTTTACTACACCAATGTGGAGTAATTCAACATTTAAACTCCCATATTTATACCTGGAGATTGCATATTTACCATATTTGAGCTACTTTAAAAACACTTTGAATCCCTGTCTAATGGTGTATCTCCGACTTCAACGAGTATCAGCTTGCCTAACATAAAGTATTTTTATGCACCAATATGAAGAAATGTAATATTTTACATCTCATATTTATACATGTAGATTGCATATCTGCTCGTAGCTGCTTCGTCATAAAACAACAACAACAACAACAACAACAACAACAACAACAACAACAACAACAAAAAACAAGGGAAGAGGGCGGAGATGGTTAAAGTCTGGAATATTGTGAAGAGAAAAACGACTGCATGCCCCTGCTGGGTTTTGTCCAAGAAACGATTTTACATGTGGTACGTCTTTGCATCAGAATAACCAGGTATAGTGTATCGAACTGTAGACGAACGGTGTTACAGATTAACTTGTGGCTATGTTAACTGGCGACAGTGCCTGATGTGTAGTAGGAGTGGCCTTTCGCGGACCCCTTGTTGACTAACCAGGAAGTGCTTCTATTGATTTCACAGACGTGCTAAACGATCGCTGTCGACTTTTCTTGTCATTGTGGTCCGTAACAATCCTTGTACCCACAGATTTATGGAGTCAAACCTGCAAACGAGTGGAAAATGACGACTTTCGCTGCGGAGCGAGACAACATAGGTAGCTGTGTCGGTGCCTGTTTAAAATATTCCAAAGATCAATAAAACTTTAAAACGTTCACTTTGTCGGACTTATATCTGTTTGTCAACCACATCAGCGTGTTCACGGTTGTAAGTTTGAAGGAAAACCGTGCAAGGTGGATGTATAAGATGTTCAGTTTTGTATGGAGAACGCTCAGGTTAACCTGTGTCACATCATGCCACAGGTTAACCTGCTCTGCACTGCGCCCTCTGTGCAGATGCGTCCGCACAGTTTGCCTCGTATTTGTCACATAGTTAGCCTATATTAACAGCTCTGTGTATTCTTTGCTCAACATGACTTAAAAAGAACGAACCTCTTGAGAGTTTGTTGCGAGGAATAACAACAAAGAAGTCAAATATGTGGTCAAGGCAGACAAGATCAGATTTAGATGCCTGGATTTCAGCAGCGGAGCACAGCTTTACAGCAGGCGTTCAAACAGCATATTATTCAGAATTATTCCCCCTAATTTGTTTTAGTTAGGCATAACGTTACGTCCAGGGACATGCTGTGTTTTCAGTTAATATTTCCAGCAATATAAAGTTTTGTTTTACGACTGTTAAGACAATCCAAAAACGTTATTCATTTTGTTCATGACATAGTCCAATTTATCATGTTGTTATCCACGTCTTCTTCCTAGAGAGACCCTTCAGGATCAAAACCAGACTACTCAGTGCAGGTAGAGATGGAGAGGGTAGAGCTGAGGCATTAAAAAGGCTCAGAATCAGGTGTGGCACTCTTTTGTCACACAGAGTGTATGGAGGCATGACTGCATGAAAACCTCAGAGACGTCAGTGGTGAGAAAAACTTTAATTCAAACTCATTTAAAAAGAAGGAGAAGCTTAATTTAGGGACTTAGAGGATAAAAAGTTGTGTTGATTGTTGAATTAAGCCATGTAAACTTAACATTTAGACTTAAATATTCACATGACAATTTTGACTTGAGATCTGATATTTTAGGCTTTATATCTACATAATTTCATTTTTACAACTCATTTAGGAAATATTAAGTTGAGTTTGTTTAATTTTATTTAAAAGTTATTATCATGAACATCAATTTTGAACGCATTTCAATCATTAAAGCAGTTAAAATCAGTTTCTGCATTCATTTTGGCTGTTTCAAAGGACACACATAACAACCCAAACGGAAATAAAAAAAACACACACACACACACACACACACACACACACACAAAAAGAGACACCTATGAACATATTGTCCTTAAACCTCTTTGAACACCTTTGTGTTCCAACTAAGTAATTTTTTTTTTGGTGCATTATATATTGATATTTATTCACTTGCTGCCTCGTGTTTCAGGGGGTAAAGGTTGTCCACTAAATGCAGAATACTTCACTAAATAAGGGGCTAATGTAGTAATATCCAAAATGACAAATAAATGCAACTGAACATCTTACTCTGACAATAGTAATGCAGCGACTTCAGTTGCCAACAGGACAACAGACAGCTCTCCACTAATGTATATGAGTACAAAGGATTCAGGACCATGGACAGCTTTGAACAGACTTCTTTAAGATGCTGTCATTTTCATGACAAAAAAACTAAGAGTGTATCAATATTACCAAAGAGAGCAAACAACCTCCTGTGTGCCCATGTCAGGAGAAGAGGAGCAGCATGGCAGAAAGAAAGCACTTGAGTTGTAAAACAGACAACCTTATTGTCCATGAAGAAACAGTCCATGATAAACCAAGTCAAATGAAATTAACTTTTATTTATATAGCACTGCCAAATCAAAACAGTCATCTCAAGGCACTTTTAGAGCAGGACAGAATCCTCCAGGAGCAAGCACTTGGCAAAAGTGGGGTCTCTCTAGGAAGAAGACGTGGATAACAACATGATAAATTGGACTATGTCATGAACAAAATGAATAACGTTTTTGGATTGTCTTAACAGTCGTAAAACAAAACTTTATATTGCTGGAAATATTAACTGAAAACACAGCATGTCCCTGGACGTAACGTTATGCCTAACTAAAACAAATTAGGGGGAATAATTCTGAATAATATGCTGTTTGAACGCCTGCTGTAAAGCTGTGCTCCGCTGCTGAAATCCAGGCATCTAAATCTGATCTTGTCTGCCTTGACCACATATTTGACTTCTTTGTTGTTATTCCTCGCAACAAACTCTCAAGAGGTTCGTTCTTTTTAAGTCATGTTGAGCAAAGAATACACAGAGCTGTTAATATAGGCTAACTATGTGACAAATACGAGGCAAACTGTGCGGACGCATCTGCACAGAGGGCGCAGTGCAGAGCAGGTTAACCTGTGGCATGATGTGACACAGGTTAACCTGAGCGTTCTCCATACAAAACTGAACATCTTATACATCCACCTTGCACGGTTTTCCTTCAAACTTACAACCGTGAACACGCTGATGTGGTTGACAAACAGATATAAGTCCGACAAAGTGAACGTTTTAAAGTTTTATTGATCTTTGGAATATTTTAAACAGGCACCGACACAGCTACCTATGTTGTCTCGCTCCGCAGCGAAAGTCGTCATTTTCCACTCGTTTGCAGGTTTGACTCCATAAATCTGTGGGTACAAGGATTGTTACGGACCACAATGACAAGAAAAGTCGACAGCGATCGTTTAGCACGTCTGTGAAATCAATAGAAGCACTTCCTGGTTAGTCAACAAGGGGTCCGCGAAAGGCCACTCCTACTACACATCAGGCACTGTCGCCAGTTAACATAGCCACAAGTTAATCTGTAACACCGGCAATCCGACCCATATCGTCCAGTCCGAAATAAAATGTTTTTGACAGTGTCGTGGATAAAGTTCACGTCGAATCAATCCGCAGGTGAAGACAACATCTCAAACATTAAACAAACAATGTGTTCGGAAAAATGAATGCACCTCGCACATTAAACTTTCTTTCTTTTGCCTTTAGATTACAGAAATTCACTTTGTACTGTGGAAAAAGCACCATGCACCCTATCGTCAACATGCACCCCACCGTTCACCGGACGGTAATGTAAAGTGACACACCAGCTATACACGAAGAGTCCGCGAAGTCGACGAAGATGTTACCACAATAAAATTACATTTAAAAGGCAAGTATTTTGCTTGGATAAGTCTTGACAGAAACCTACCTACAACCTTCAGCACGGCGGACGCCATGTTCGTATCTCGGAACCAAACATTGGCGGAGGAGTTTCTGGAAGAGCCTGTTTACCTGCGACACAGCCCGTCACACATGTGAGGAGGTCGCATCATGGCTGACCGGGGAGTGATGAACGTGCTGGAGGAGTGTGTAAAGACTATAAATGCCAACACATCTCAACCAGAGAGCTTTTTAAGGCAAGTGCTTTAACGTGTATCTGTCAAGCTGGTAAAAAGTGTAAAGTGTCGCCGAGGCGCTGTTTGTTCATTGTGTAGAAAGAGTTAATGTAGCTAAGCTAAAGCTAACAGCACACACATCTGAAGTTACCATGAAATGTGAAGAAGCAACTAAAATAAACCTCTTGATTACATCTATAGAACTTATACGTGCACAACAGAGTTGTTTTGTGAATAACTGATGTATGGAAACGGTTGAGTTGAACTGTCTTTGCAGAAAACGATGTTTATTGGCAGGACACTAAACTATAATCTCAGAAACTACTATAACTCTTTGTGGAAAAATACCTCAGACTTTATTTAACACCGTTATGTACTCAAAACTCTTCTGTCAAAAATCTACTAAGATGATGTAACTTTGTGATCATTCATGCCCCTGCAGTCTATTATGAATGCCTCAGCCCTGGGTTACTTAAAGCTATGGTCTACGATTTGGAAGCTTTGTACATATTAATAACACCGTTTATAAGGCTGTTATGGTCCTATGGTCCTATCTACACAGTATAAAGACAAAAAAGAATGAAAAAAATCAATTCAGTATATCTGCTGAAAAGCTGCATACTAGCTGACCAATCAAGCCTAAGAACCTGCGACTATTAATTGGTCCGTGAGTTAGTCTGTGAGTCCATCCAATCCTCGTCTCCCTCACTACGCAGTACGCAGCATCTTGCCCATGGTCCCGCCTCCTCCCCTCTACCTCCGGTGAGCAGCTAGCAGCGTTAGCTACTGAACTATCATGGAGCCGGGAAAGCCTAGCGCCCGAACCCGAGAATCCGCCTCCCTCTCCCAAGACAGTCTGGCTGCAGACCACCCTTCTCCTCTCCCCTCTCCCACGTCTCCCTCACTACGCAGTACGCAGCATCTTGCCCATGGTCCCGCCTCCTCCCCTCTACCTCCGGTGAGCAGCTAGCAGCGTTAGCTACTGAACTATCATGGAGCCGGAAAAGCCTAGCGCCGAACCCGGGAATCCGCCTCCCTCTCCCAAGACAGTCTGGCTGCAGACCACCCTTCTCCTCTCCCCTCTCCCACGTCTCCCTCACTACGCAGTACGCAGCATCTTGCCCATGGTGCCGCCTCCCCTCTACCTCCGTGAGCAGCTAGCAGCGTTAGCTACTGAACTATCATGGAGCCGGGAAAGCCTAGCGCCGAACCGGAATCCGCCTCTCTCCTTGGGCCCAACGGAGCTCTGCCCGCTGGTGGAGGCTGTTAGCGGGCTAACGGCTAACGCCTCAGCCGCCGCCAGACCTCCAGCATCGGCCGCTTCGCCCCTGGTTGATCAGGTAATGGCTTTGTTTACTACAGTGGGAGATGTCTGCTGAATAACTCTGGTTAGTTTGTGCCTGTACGGGCTAATAACTTGTAGGGGAGCGGGTTAGCCTGTTAGCCGCTAATCGTTAGCACTGTAAGCTGAGCTGGGGAGGACAGGCTGAGAAAGATAAATCCTCCCCCACACTCGGCTCTGCTCTGGCGGCGCCAAACCCGCATTGCCGCCGGTCCAGTTGAAATGGCTACTGCTGTGTGTTATAAGGGAGATGTCTGTCGTGTTTGATACTTTCAGTTGAGCTGAGCTGTTTTTGATTGAGTTTGCTGCTGATATATTGTGCTAGTCGCTCGTAGCTCAGTCCGAGGGGGCTTTATGAGGCGTCACGAGCTGGGGGCGGGATCTTGGAACACGGAGGGGAGAGGGGAGGGAAGGAGGGGCAGGCTGCGGTTTCAAATCGTAGACACCAGCTTTAAGTTCATTTTCAAAAAAGAGCAGATGCTCTCAAAAGACAACTAAATGGATGACTGGATGAGCATTCACTGTTGCTGACTGGCAGGCATTTCCCCCTTTATAATCTGAGAGGGGACAAGTGTATCAGCCTGTGGCTGTCCAGTAGGATCTGCTTGTTAGTATGCTTCAAAATGAGCTATATTATTTTTGGTGCAAAGTTATTGCATTTGATTATTCTGCTTTTGCCTTATAACACAAAGTGCACAATGGTAATCAATCTGTGTAAACTGTATTCTGTCACAGCCTTTTGCTACATTTACCTTTGTACTTAATATTGATGGTTTGGGATAATTTTCTTTTTCAAGACAAATTCACATAAGGATGAGAACTGAAACAGAATTGAAATCATTAAGTGTTTAATAATTAAGTTTTTTTTGCTGATCAATTCACTTTGTTCGGCATCCATCGCAAATCAAGGAAATTATGCTCTTACCAGGGGCAGCCAGCAGAGATGATAAAGAAAATGTAAAATTTACTCCAGACAGGGGGAGTGATTGTCAGAATTGTGGCTTACTTTGTGACAAAAACACTGACTGCACACTGTTCAGTGGGGGAGAATACCAGAAACTTAGAGCAGCATTTATCTGTGCAGCAGGGCATTGAAAATCAAGAGCAACACCTCTCTGTCTTTTTTCCACTTAAAACTTGTGTGGGCCAACTTTCACCAAACCAAAAATCCAAAGGAATTGGTAAGGGAGTCATTAAAAAAATCAGACTGATCGATATCTACATTGGTATCAATAAAATCATATCAACTCCCACCCCTATTCTACAGGAATCTAAAAACAAACACAACTACTTCCAACAGCGTGTGTGAGAGCAGACATATTCTGTTTCTTGAGTGTTGCTCCTTAGTAAGCAAATGGAGACATCGTAGTTAAAGCAACAATGTACAGTACAATCATTTTTAACAGGGAGTTTATCGTTTTGTTTTGTTTAACTTTTTGTGCTCCTGCTCTTCTCTTCATCCACTACTGCTTTCCTCTAACAAGTCGTAATCAATCTCCAGCAATACTAAGACAGGCTAACTGGCTTCTTTTTAGCAAGAAGCTAAAGCATAAAGAAATGTTTAAATCTTTCATTTGTCTTGCAAGAAACACAATTAAACAGCACTGAAAGCATGGTGACCAGGGCATCTCTCCCCATTGAAAGTTGATGTGTCCTTTAATTTTGAAACTGCTCTTTTAAGGAAGGAAATTTAAATATTGTTACTTTGGATGAAATCCCCTCACATGCCTCCAATGTTTTATTTCCACAGTGCCAATTCTTTATAGTGGTCTTTGCTGAAATTGTGATTGCAGTGTATCATTGATGTTATACATTGAACAAAGGACTGTTTTAGATAATAATGAAAAAACATCCTATTTAGAATAACTCAAGGAATTGTTTTTCTCTTCTTTTCAGCCTGCAGGATGGAGTGGCAGCAGACTTCACCGCTCTCACTAAGACCTTGTATGATCTCCACAAAGCTCAGGAGCCAGATGGATATAAAGGCAGTCCATTGCCTCAGCTGGTGGTGGAGAACTTTGATGAAGAGCAGATCTGGCAGGAGCTGGAGCTGCAGAACAATGCTGTATTAAAACATCTGAAAAATGCCACTGATGAGGCTTTGTCTGATGGGACATTAACATTACTGGGGAGGGAAGAAGAGGAGGAGAGCGATGATGAGGAAGAATTAGAGACTGCTGATGAAAATGTTGATGAGGAAGAAGAACCAGCCCAGCAATCAAAGAAAACGGCAGTGGAGGCTGAGGACGGGGCAGAGAATTACACAGATGAGGACTCTGACTTAGATTTTGATGTGGATGCTCTGGAGAAGCGAGAGAAACAGAGGAAGGAGATTGGAAGGAAAGGCTCAAAAACAAAGGTGGTTCCCTCTGAGGTTGATGATAAGTTCTTCAAATTGTCAGAGATGGAGTCTTTCCTTGATGATATGGACAAGCGAGAGGGAAAAGAGGATAAAGACGAAGATGACATAGACTATTTTCAGGACTTGCCATCTGATGAGGATGATGATCTCGACCTGGATCAAATCATTTCAAATAAAAAGAAAAAGAACAGCACTGTATGTATCATGTCACCTACTCTCACTTTTTTAATGTCTCTGAATGGGACCGTGAATAAGCTAATAGATCAATTTCTCTATTTACAGGCTAAAAGCTCCAGGAATTTAAAGTACAAGGACTTCTTTGATGCTGTGGACGGTGAACCAGCAAACACAGATGAGCAGTCAGATGGTGAGGATGACAGCATGGAAGATGGCCAGGAAGAAGGGGAAGAAGATTTAGATGGCGAGGACGATGATGATGATGATGATGATGATTATGGAGGTGAAGAGGAGGGTGATGATGAGTAAGTGTGATTGAAATGATGCCAGATATGTATGTGTGGGAGGAGCACATTTTGTTGTGTAAATTTATATCCAGCATGTCTGTGCTTTTTGACAGGGATGAAGAAACAAGTCCATTCAAAACGTCGAATAAGAAAGTGACCTTTGATCTCTCAGGGGATGAAGACAGTGAGGGAGAAGATATGGGGGACATTTTTGGAGGAAAAACAACAAGCACGGCAAAGTCTGAAGCAAAGTCGTCTTTTGAGAGACGACAGGAAAAGGTAATAGAGGTTGAATAAAAAATATGTGTATGTTCCTGTAATTTCATTGCACAAAAAAGGTAAAAAGGTTTTCCTTTTTTAATATGGATGGTAAATGTGTCACTGTTGCTGTTTTTGTGGGCTCTTGTGCTCAAATGTAGGTTTAGGTCCTGGTCGCATGCTTTACTTCAAACATTTAGCATTATGAACAAAGAAAACGAGACACATTGGCACATGTACTGGACAGCAAAACAGATTTTTTGCAGATTTCTCCAAACTCAAGTCTGTGCCAAGTAGAAGGGCCGAACAAGGTATTGTTTTTGTATCGCAATTGTCTTGCGAGTCTGTGTAATATTCACATTACAGGACATGTAATGTGAGTCAGCTTACTTAGATAATGTTATGTTGCCATCTGTGTGTTGTATGGTTGGATAAAACACCAGCAGGTCATGTTTCTTTGCCCTGCTTTTAAAAAGGTATGTGACATCAACATCTGTTAGCTGTCACTTACAATTTTCTCTTTCTGTTGCGTTCTCTTCATTATTATTACAAAACGACTCATTAATGGTGTCTTCAACATCTAAAAAACATTCATAACAACACTTCCGTTTTCTAAAATAGTCAACTAGAGATGCTCAACCATGCATCATTGTAAGCGTTAAGAAACTGAAATCACATAACTACTCATGGAAAATTCACTATTTTCAGTGGCAGGTAAGAATTAGTGATGTGGGTTCAAGTTAACCAGTTGTTAGCCAATTGGTTAATTATAAAGCCTGCAAAGCAACACTTCTTTCCTGTTTTTGTATTCGTGTATCACCTCCATCAGAGGGCTGCAGTGCGCAACGGACGAACTAGTGTGCTAACAGAAAGCAAGTAAAAGTTCAGTTGAAATGGTTGCGCATTAAATGGAAATTTCCTACCCAAAAATGGCAATATGTATATAGCAGGAAGAAAGAAAAAAATATATCATAATCATTTACCCTTGTCTTTATTTTGCTTTGAACTGCTGTGTTTAATATCTTCTTCTTACTACATTAAATTTAGGGTGGTTTTCTGTGTGAAAATGTTGCTTTGCTGGATGCTGTGTGTTAACGTTTACACTTGTTTCAACATTAAACCTTTAAATTGCTGCTTGTGTGTCACAGCCTTAAAAGGGAAACCCACAAAGACAAGTAGTTTGTATAAGGGTTTTTCTCTTACTTGTCCCTGAAGCGGGCGACATGGTGATGCAGCAGGTATTACCTGACAAGAAGGTTGCTGGATTGACTCCCTTGGACTTTTCTGTGCATGTCTTCCAACTGCATGCACTAGTTTTCCAGGTGATCTGGTTTCCTCTCGCAGACTAAAATACTATTGGGTATGTGGGTGATACTAAATCACCCATGGGTGTGAGTTAATGGCTGGATGAAAGTGTCTGTTAGTATCAGCCCTGTGTTTGACTGTTAACCAGACCAGGATTCAACCCTGTCCCTCACCCACCGGTATGTGGGTTAAGCTCCAGTCCAGAATAGATAATGGATGGTTCAAGCAACAACAACAAAAAAGCAGTTTATAACTCCGTGCTTAAGTCAGACTACCAGTGATCATCCAAATAATATTGATATCCTAACCCGCAGATGTCAGAGAAAATTGATGAGCTGGAGAAAGCCGCTCTTGCGGAGAAGCCATGGCAGCTCTCTGGAGAGGTGACAGCACAGACCCGTCCAGAGAACAGCATGTTAGAGGAAGATGTGGAGTTTGAGCAGGCCTCCAGGGCAGGTAAGTCACTCCTCATGTGTGTTGAATTGTCTGTTGCTACTGTTGATTTGTTATTCATAATTCTGTTTTATTTTAAGCTCCCACTGTCACAGAGGAAACAACGCTAAACCTTGAAGATATCATCAAACAGAGAATCAAAGACCAGGTTTGGAAACAGTAGTATATGTTTTGTAGCATGTGAACAAGGTCTATAAACTTTATCATTTGGCAACCTGATCATGATCCATGTCTTTGTCCTGTTTCTTTAAGGCTTTTGATGATGTTGTCCGCAAGGAGAAACCCAAAGAGGAGGTGTTTGAGTACAAGAAAAGGTTGACCCTGGACCATGAGAAGAGTAAACAGAGTCTGGCAGAAATCTATGAACAAGAATATCTCAAACAGACTCAGGTCAGACCCTAATCACTGCCTCTTAAAATGCACACATCTTTGCTAAAAGCCTTTTTATTTATTTGAGAATTTTGTTGGTGTTTCAGCAAAAGACGGAAGCAGAGGAGAATCCAGCTCATGTAGAAATTCAAAAAATGATGGACACACTTTTCCTAAAGCTGGATGCTCTTTCCAACTTTCACTTTACACCAAAGCCGGTAAGTTTTGCCTGACAGCACTGACAGTAAGTCATTAAGTTTGGCTAAAATATCAAGAGATACTGACCATTTAAAGAATGATCAAAGAACAGGTGCATTTTTACTTTTAATTAAACTTTGGTTAGAGACCTCTTCATTCATTTTGTATATATCTGAAACGTTAGAGCTTTAGCCATAAAATATTAATAAATAAAAAGTCATACCTGCACAAAAGCTGCAAGGCTCTGCCCCCCTTTAATTTAACAAAATTTGGTTTGCATGTACAATCTAATACAATGATAATACACTTAGGGTGCACTCTCATTAAAGTTTATTATTCAGGAATATGCATGGAAATCCATTATTCATGATTTCCTCCTTGAAAACAATTCAAATTGGAGTATATTTACGCGTAGAAATAGCAGTACATTTACCTTCTAAAAATGTGGGCATGTTTAAAGGTTAAGTCAATTGTGGGAATAAATAAATGACTGTGACTCTGTTAGGGTAGCCTGGTGGCGCAGCAGGAAGTGCACATGCCTCATAGCAAGGTCACTGGTTCAATCCCATGTTCCAGTTTGCATGTTCTTCCAGTGTGTGGGTTCTTTCCCGGCACTCTGCCTTCCTCCCACTGACCAAAAACATGCTTGTTATGCCTAAGTCACACATTCCCGTTTCTCATGGCGATTGTGCACGACTGTACACGATTGACGAGGCTGGTGTGATCGCTATGGTACAGGATGAAATGACTGTCTCACCCCTGGACAAACCCTGTAAATACACTGTCAGTAGCGCTTCTACAGCGCTTCAGGGGGCAGTCGGCCCGCTCCAGTAAGGTTAATACAGCGATATGACGAGGATTCCTTGAATTTTCATCCCGCTGACACGACCTAAGCCCCGACTGAGCCCCATCGCTTCTGCCGTCTTGAACGGGACACAGTCGGGGCACAAACAGATACGTCCTTGTCAGTCGTCCTCATGAAGCTTTCAGGATTGAGCCACGATCAGCCTGACTGAGCTCCGTACATGCCACGCTAATACCGTTCACCTTAGGACTGCATTAGGCTTCCACCCCGCTATACTGAGAGCGGTGCTTCACCACGACAGTTTTGAACAGTTCAAAACTGTCGGGACCCTTCCAACTTCCCGGCCGTTCTTCCACAACTATGCAATGCTGATCCAGACCAAGAAGTGCATGCACCACGACCAAAGCACGTTTAATCAGGATTATGACAATCGTGCACAATCGCCATGAGAAACGGAAATGTGTGACTGGGGCTTTAGGTTGATTGGTGACTCCAAAGTATTAGTTTGAGTATGAGTGTGAATGTGAATGGTTGTTTGTCTCTCTGTGTAGCCCTGTGATAAGCTGGTGACTGGTCCAGGATGTACCTCTTGCCAAGTGTCCGCTGGGATAGGCTCCAGCCCCCCATGACTCCAAAAGGGATAAGTGTTGTAGATGATGGGTAGATGGATGTAACTGGGTGATTAGTCGGCCATTTGGCTGGCAGCTGGTGCTTGTGGAGAGCCCTGGTCTAGATTTTGATTAGTATTTTGAACACATAATGTGTAAGTATTGCCACTTTGAGGACTCTAAAATAAAACAGTATGAAGATGACATGGTGAGACATGCTGCTCAGCTCTGCCCACCTCCACTTTTTCCTGTGTTACAGAATTAGGTGTTCAGTAAAATAAAGACTGGTATTTTGAAAGTGTTTTCTAAAATTATCCAGGTCCCATTTGTTTCATGTTTAAATTTAACAAATAAAGCTGTTTGAAATTGGCCTTTTTTGTCTAAGCAAAAGGCCTCATGCAAGACGATCTGCGACTGCTCACGTTTACTTACAACAGCGTTTTCCCTGTTAAATGATACTTTTAGTCAAACAAAACTGGCGATTCATACTTAAATAAATGAACCTTATTTAGTTTAGTTAAACATTTTTCATTTAAAAAAAAAAATTAAAGGGGTGAGGGTGGGCAGAACTGACAGTGGGCATCTACTTGATGTGGAAATGTCTTGTTGGGCCACAGTGTTACAGAGGCTCAGGGTGGAGAGTTGGAGTTATTATGTATCGGGTGAACCTTGTACAAAGTAATGGGCTGCAGATGGCAAAAACTGATTGTGGTCCACCACTAGTAAGCATTAAAAACATAAATGATGTACAGAGAGAGAAGGGCAACTGCAAGTTGCAGCTCCTGCTTCCTCGTTCAGGAGTCTGTCTCATATCCAGTCTTTCTGCTGTCAGAAGAAACACGTTGTGTCTTGCTATGGCAGCCTCCACAACTACTTTGACCATTACAACTATAAAGATCATGTATACGGGGTGCTGGTTTGGCGGAGTGGTTGGCAGCCATGCACGTCCCATGTGCATACTTCTGTTGGTCCAGGTTCGGGTCCAGCCTGTGATCAGTTTGCAGGGTGTCTTCCCCTACTCTCTCACCCCCTTTCACAAGCCTGTCCACTGTCTCTCTCCTATCAATAAAGGCACAAAAAATGCCCCAAAAATACATTAAAAAATGTGCTAATTGTTTAAAGTATTTGAGTTTTTCGAAGTACTTAACTGAAAACTACATGTGACATAGGATAAGTCATTTTAGCTAATTTGGCTAATTTAGACATTTCAGTGCAAAACTTCGACATTCTTTTTCTTTGGATATATCTCTTAAATTATTATGTGTAAAATTGTAGCTCAGTGTGCTCAATGATGTGAAACCACATTAATGTTCTCCCTTGTTCACAGCCTGTCCCTGAGGTCAAGGTGATGTCTAACTTGCCATCCATTACGATGGAGGAAGTGGCTCCAGTTAGTGCCAGTGACGCTACACTGCTCGCACCTGAAGAAATCAAGGTTTTATTTAATTCTCTGTTTTTTTAATACAACTCTTTGATTTTCATGTTACGTTGGCTTTTCCTCTATTAATAATAATTTTCATCTCTCACAAAAGGAGAAGAATAAATCTGGGGATATCCTTGGGGCTACTGAGAAGACATCCACAGACAGGAAGCGTGAGAGACGCCACAAGAAGCAAGTAAAGCGACTGAAGATTAAAGAGAGAGAAAAGAGAAAAAAGCTTAAAGAGGCCAGTAAATCTGGGGAGAACAAGAAGCTGTCAAAGGCTGAAGTCACTGAAAACCTGAAGAAACTCACAAAAGGAGGAAAAGCCACAGTATTGAAGGTAAAGGAATTCTCTTTTTTCCCCACATGGCTATGGTCTATTTCTGTTTTTAATTTTGTGCGGTTAATACTCCGATTCATGATGCTGTCCAAGGCAGCAAGTCATTCGCACTTCACCCACATCAGTGTCACATAACCAGCCAATCAATCTAACTTTTACATGTCAGTGCTCACAGAACAACAAATGAGGCCAATGAAGGACAGCAGAACAAGCTAATAAGGTCAATGATTTACAAAATATTTAACTAAGAGACATAATAGGTTACAGCTCCAGCTATAAGGATTGGCTTTTAAAATGACTGCTGTCTGAGTTGATATGACTGATATCCTGTCATGATTCATTTGTATACCCTGATTGCAGTTTAGACATTGTGTAAAAGGTCAGTTAAACAGAACACAATGATTTGCAAATTCTTTTCAACTTATTTTATTACACTATGAATACACTACAAAGATGAGATACTTCATGTTCAAACTGATAAACTTAAGTATCTTATCTTTGTTGTGTATTCAATTGAATTTGATATGCGCCACCATGACACAGGTGATAATATAACGAAGCCTGGTAGTCAAAATACCATAAGCAGGGCAGTTTATCACAATTAGAGAAAAGAAAAGAAAAAGAAAGTAGTATTTTCATTCAAAAGTTTGTAGTATTAAGGACCTACTATATTTCATGCATAAAAGTACAGCTTCTTAATATTGTGATACCTGCAGCATGTGAAATCCTTTCCTTCCATTGACAAAAATGATAACAAATTAAAAAGAGAGATGGAGAGTCAAATGGCAGAATATCTGCTGCCAGTTAGTTTATGGGGAATGAATCACAATATAAAACAAATGTCTCAAATCTCTTGAAAAAAATCTATAATAAGTGATTCAGTCTCTACTTGCAAAATATCACAATATGTATATGTGTTTTCTTCTTGCGACCCTAATGTCACTTTAAACATCCAAGTTTCCGCAAATTTCAGAGGTAAGCACCGTATTTATAGCTTAAAGCCTCTGTGAACACAACTTGAAGTTATTGATAGAATAGTAATGTTCATTGTGTTACACATAAAACTGAGATTGCAAAACATCTCAAAGTAGAAGACCTGGCTCTAAACCATGCATTTCTCAGGACTGTGTTGGCAAGGTCGCTATTGCCTTGAGGTGAAGACACTGATTGGGCAGGGGTAAATCAGTTTAGCCTTTGTGTTGACTGGACTTGATTTTCATTTATTACATCATAATAATATGGCCAAAATTAAAAAAAATGTCTAAAACCCACCCACTTCAAGTCATGTTTCTGAGCACCCTCACAAACATAACAGCTGATATTTTAAAACCCAGGAAAAGATTAGTCCTAAAATTAAATAGATAGTTCACAGCACTGCATCTATGATCATGAATGTGTTATGAAGAAGAAGAATGTTTTTGTTGATTTTTGTTCCCAGGGCCTTAAAATTATTGGTTATTTAGGTGGTAAAATGAATTCAGTCAAACTCATGACCACTAGAAATATTAATGCTTTCCACTTTCAAAATATCTGAAATACAAAATGGTTGAAAATAACTGGTATGAGCCAGTTACATTATTTTGATTTTGTATGAACAAAACTGTAATATTATTACCTCCAGTAAGGAGGTACAGTATGTTTGTGTTTGTCTGTCAGGAGAACAACTCGAAAGGTTATGAACAGATTTTGATGAAATTTGTCAGGGAATGGTCATGGCACAAGACGTGGATAAGACTTTTCTGGGGATCCAAAGTCAGATATGGATTCAGGATCTCTTTGAAGGATTTATTAACATTATGAGATATGGCAGTTTTCTACATTTTTGCTGGTGTTTTTTTTACCAACAATGACAGAAATGTCATGGTGGAGGGTTGTGCTCTGTGAGCTCTTCTAGCTTATTCATCTAAGTCTACAACATTGACTGCATCATAAATGCTTTAGTTTATTTTATTTATCAGCAAATACACGAGTTAATGCACTGTGTATGTCATGCTCTTTTGTAAAACTACACAATGCTAAGCATAAATGAATGTTTTAAAAAAAGGTAAAGAAGTTAGTCAAACACTGTGAGGAAGTAAGCTGCACATGTTATTAAATGTTCCTATTCAGTTTAAAATTTCAGGCTAATTGCAAGACAGTAAATGGATCCTCTTCAGGTGACTCATTAAGTTATTTCTCTTTTTCAGGACGAAGGAAAGGACAAAGCTCTGCGGTCCTCTCAAGCTTTCTTCTCAGAGTTGCAGGACCAGGTCAGAAGTCAGATCAAAAGTGCAAAAGACCCAACTTCAAAGAAGAAAAAACATAGAGAGGTTTCTGTCAGCAAACTCAAACTGTAAAAACTGTGATGGTTTCAAGTGAAAGATCCTTTTTTGTACAGATTGCTGTTGTGAGAAAGCTGCTCTATGTAATTTTGTCAAATGCCCCCTCTTTTATATCATCTGTGCCCACAAGTTTTTGTCAATAAGTAGACTTTTTTTCTTATGTAACATTAAATGTTTATTCAAGAAAAAAAAAAACAGTTTTCTCTCCATGATTATACGGTCAGTTCATGAGCCAATGTTAAAGACAAACAGATCGGACTAGTGCCCCTAGTTCCATAAATATGCTGCCCCCCATACCCACCGACACCTATTGACCCCACCACCGCAGATCCCACAGTAAAGAACAATAGCATTGCAGTCAGGACAATGCTTTAATATCCATCAATTTTTAATATATAATACAGTTCTGGGATGGCCCTTTCCTGTTCCAACATAACTGCGCACAATTGCACAAAGCAGCTCCAATAAAGACATGGATGAGCCAGTCTGGTGTGGAAGAACTTGAATGGCCTGCACAGAGTCTTGACCTCAACCTTAATAGAACACCTTTGGGATGAATTAGAGCGTAGACTGTGAACCAGGCCTTCTCGTCCAGTATCGTTGTTTGACTCCTAGTCAAAAATGGCCATTAACACCCTCCTGAAGTTTGTGAAAGTCTTTCCAGAGGAGATTAAACTGTTCCGGGTGCAATGGATGGGCCAACATCATATTAAACACTATGAATTAAGAAGGAGATGTCACTCAGGTTCATGTGTGTGTGTGTGTGTGTGTGAAGGTAGCCAAAAAATTGTTTTGCCAATATAGTGTAGCTGTTCCATTGAAGGATTCATATGAAATAGTTCTTAAAGCTGAGCTATGCCAAGTACCGTCCCTAAAAAAAGAAACTGGTAAACAAAGAGGAGATAGTAAAATTTTTTTTGGAAACAGAAATCAGTGAGGAGGTATGTGTCAGCATCCAAAAGGACAATTTAAAAAAATACATTGGCACCAGAGGCAAACATGATAGAACCTGAAACTTTCCTCATGCTCTTGCTGTTCTTGGTCATCTACAAATCTTGGACCCCTATGCACTAACCCCTATGGTTAATCCAAGCTGTGCAGATTGTGGAGTTACATAGTAACCCTGGTCCTCTGGGTGAAGAGACTATCCAGCCTGTGACATAAAGGATATGATCCCTCTTCTTACAAGTTGAAGACACACCAGCTACCAGGTCCACAGCTCATCTACTCTATAAAGCACTGTGCTGGTGTACATTCATCGATAGTTTGATCGGAACAGGTGTCTGAGTGGTCTTGAGGCTGGAGAGATCAACTCTTCACTCAGAGAATCAGGATTATTATGTAACACCATGTTCTTATCTCAAGGCTATTCTCCACCCCAATACATACCATGAGCGGGGTAACTCTTTGAGACAACCCACAAGGAGACAGTGCAACCCATTGACCCCATACACCAGTGTATCTCTAACAAAACACTTACAAATGTACACTAAGTACATGTCAACTAGGCTAAAGGTCATGCCAGACACAAAGGCCAAGCCTGAGAGGCAGAGGGGCTGCAAAAGTAAGCCTGCCAGATGTAAGACTAATGAGGACATGGGTAAAGGGTCCCTCAGAACCAGCTACAAGGCAGACCAAATGGGACCTTGCAATCTACCATTGAGCAACACCCAATACTTTATCAGCAATGGAGGGGCTGGCTGCTACGTTAAGGTGGCAGTACTTGGGAAAGGTGGACTTTATAGACCATGTAGTAGATCATGCTGTATATGTATGTCTGTAAGGGAAGCTGAGATAGCAGGCTTTTTGACACAGGCTTGCTTCGATGCATGAGACAACAGCTGATCTGACTACCTCATTCAGTTACACCTTTTTCTGTTTTGTTTTTTTGTGCCAAAATCATTTATGTAGATTTGACCCTGTAACAAATTGGAACATCGGGAACACAACTAAGGATTTACTATACTTTGAAGACACAATATATATATTTTCCTTTTATTTCATAAAACACTGTTAAAGTGATAAAAAAAATGAATCTTAATGTAAAAGATCAATGTACTTTCTTCTCAGTCATGAAAGTCACGCCATATGTATGAGCATAGCAAAATTATCAAAAAGTGTATAGTAAAGTATAATATTAAAAAATATATCATAACGTATATAGTTAAGCATAATTCAAAAAATGAAAATATGGAGAATGAAAAAGACGCGCACATCCCTCCCTAAAGGTTCGTCTCGGTAAAAATAACCTGTTGTTACGTAATGCGTCATATAGTCCTGTTTGACAGAAAGTTTGAAGCTCCGCCCCCTGAGACAAAATTCCCATGACGTCATTACAAAACATCAAGGAAGTAAACCCATCGACGAAACAACAGAAAGGAACCCCAGATAAGTTGGCGTAAACACTTGATTAACCTTCCAGGTACGTAACTGCCGCATATTTTACACTTATTTGTTTAAAAGTAACGTATTATTTATTGTATGTCCGTGGGTTTGATACGGTTATTATGATTGTTTTTTGCCAGCGCTTGACAAGAGCTATGTAGCTAGCTCAAACGTTGATATACCAGAGCAGCGCTTGGGCTAGCGAACAGGCAGACACAGAGTTGGACATCTTACCAACAAAACTAATAATTCAACCGATCATTTAATATTACTTGTTATTAAGTACACTGGTAATGTGAAAATTGTCATTCAGCGGCCTAAGCAGCTCAGGTAAGGAGTGTGGTTAGCTATCCGCCGAGTCAGGCTAAAGCTAATCGACACACTTTAGTAAAGGTTCAGTGCTTCATTCGCAAGCTAACATGTTCATCCAAGTTTTTGTTTGAATAATACATGTTTGGGTATGCTGGATTGCTGGATTGGTTTGGGGTAAACCCAGAGTCATGCTGTTGCTATGGGTTGGTCATGCTCACATGATTAGCTAAGTGAGTCACTAGATCAGAGGTGGGGAGGTTAATGGTCTCTATTGGCAGGTTTCGGTCCATACTTCCGTATCCATTGAGCTCTCCCCCTTACCTTTCTGCTCACAGGTATCAACATCATCATTGTCATCATGCTGGGAGGAGGATTCAAATCAGAGAGGCTTAAAGTCAACCTCAGACTTGTCGTGAATCGATGCAAACTCCTGGAGAAAAAGAAAAGTAAGCCTATATTCTGATCAGAAAGTCTGGTCCGATTCTCTCGCAATGATGTTGTTTATTGTTTTGGTAAGAGACGTGTTAGGGTTGCCAGGAAAGAAATGTAACCTATTACATCCGCTCACCTCACTGAAATTCTGTTGCTTTTTGTGTACTTGCACTTTTTTGAGTGGTTTGCAAAAACAAAACTCTACCTGAGTGACTTTGGTATGACGTATTCAGCATCTCTTCATTCTGGGTTTAAAAAGGTTCTCATTTATTCTGCTTCAGTAAAAACTCTGGTAATGTGATACAATTTTAATCAAGCACAAGTTAAAGAATCACTCCTCAAATCTATTGAATCAAAAGTGAAAAGCATGCTATTAGAATGTACTGAAGGACTGAGTGTTATGTGTACACGTTTTTGTGTCCTGTGAAGAGAAGAATATCTAGTTTATGATGAGAAAAACAGTTTTGTGTTCCTTTTTAATAAGTTTATGGATATTAACTAAAAAAGTAGAACAAGTTGCAGTAAGCTGCATTATATTTAACAGCATATTTTAGGTCCAATGTCCTGTTTTGATTGACAGTTTGCATCTTGTTTTGGGTGTCCATTGAGCAAGTACTTGATTTAAGTTGAATAAAAAAAAGAATCAACTGTGTGATCCATCAAATAAGCTCTTCCCCCCTCCCATTTGGAAACACAGTGATCTGATAAAGTGGGAAAGCTACAAAAAGCTATGATAATGAGCAGAAAACGCACATGTAGGTAGCGGCTTTATGACTATAACATGATAGATGTAAAACAGCGTTTTAAGGAGCATTTTCTTTGAAGAGACAGAGAAGTTGTATTTGAACTGACACCTAAATTAAAGATGTCATGATCTTCTGCTCCCCATGCCCCTTTAACAACATTAAAAACAAGATATATTAATTGTAAAGGACACTGGACCAAACAATATATCAGTGAATATTTATTAATAAGTTTCAGTTCTGCATAATCACTTTACATTTGACCAAATGAATACAGAATACCAAATTTGAATATAGGTTCTCAACTTTAACTTGAATTTCTAAAACTTAATTGTTATAGTGTTTTTTTTAACAAATGGTTTTTGATAAAATATAATTTCCAAAATATGACCAAACTTGCCAACACTCTTTCTGATCCTTTAGTTTTTATGTATGTAAACAATATAATTAAGTTTTTCAATTTTGTTTTCATGTTGGGTATCAGGATTCTAAACCTGATATTAGTATCCAAGTTTACATTTTTTTGAGTTTGTGACAACACGAGTTGATGGAAAACTGACTGGATGAGGTTTTCACTCTATTTTTTACAATCAAGCGACAAATATAAAAAAGTACAAACTATCAAAGTAACAGACAAAACACTTATTAAAAAGTACAAGTGCACAAAAGTTACTCCATTACTGTTATATAATACTAGTAGATGTAATACCTGTGTATATATGAAAACATTTCAAATAGCTTCTGAGTAGGGTGCCAAAAAATTAAAAACTACTTCCACCTACTGCTTGAAACTGGCCTGCTGAAGTCTTCCACCTAATTGCCTGACAAATATTTTTTTGTTTTAATGCTATAGGGCATCTCCAAATTATTTTCAATTGTAGTTTGTCACTTGTAGTTGTAACATAAAAGTAGTATTTCTATGATTTTAAGTCACTATTAGATTTAAGATCCATAGCCTTTTTTTGCATGATGCAGAAAGGTGTAATCAAAGTACTGGTGAATTACAGGACATTGTGAATCTGTTTTGTGGATTTTATTTGTACTACAGTATAATTTTTATCAAACTTAGAAAAACCTGATAAGTGTTCAAATTGTGTGCAAACAAAGTTCTCAGCATGAACAAGGCTATCATTATGTCCCAATGAAGATGCAGCAAGTTCCAAACACTGTTGAGTATTCTGTAATCTTTATCAGCCTCAGATATTTAGTAGACTACCATTTACACTGTGACAAATAATCCAGAAATTCTTTTTTCCATTTTCTCATCATCCAATATACCTGAGGATGTTCTGATTTTCACATCTCCTGCTCAGCACTAGTGCTGAGTGTTATATTCAAATAAGATTAGAGAATATTATATTTAATCAATATTTCCCATCTCTTATCGGTGTGTTTTTACGTTCATTATCTTACCAATAATTGTTTTCCAATCTCTGTCTCCAATAAAATAGCTGAACTTGCTCAAAAGGCGAGGAAAGAGATTGCAGATTACTTGTCAGCAGGTAAGGATGAGCGAGCAAGGATTCGTGTTGAACATATCATTAGAGAGGACTATCTGGTGGAAGCCATGGAGATCCTGGAGCTTTACTGTGATCTGCTGCTAGCCCGCCTTGGCCTCATTACGTCCATGAAGTGAGTCACTCAACCATTACCTTGTTTTGCTTGAAGTTAGTGCTGTTTTGGGGACTGTGGAAAGATTAATAAACTTTGTCCATAGCTGTCTTTGTCATCCTTTTTGATGTATTGTTTCTTTAATTTTTTGATAGGGAAATGGATCCACACTTGCAAGAAGCAGTATCCACCCTTATTTGGGCAGCACCTCGTCTACAGACAGAAGTCTGTGAGCTCAAAACTGTAAGTATTGATATTCATTTTGAGCAGCACTAAATAATGTATGTCCTTTTTCTGGGAAAACAAAGTTTCTGATCTTATTTTGGAATCTTTCCTTTAGGTGTCTGACCAGCTATGTGCAAAATACAGCAAGGAGTACGGCAAACTCTGCAAGACGAACCAAATTGGCACAGTCAACGAAAGGGTTGGAATTTTTCCCTCTAACTGTCCTCATGTTTGTTCAAGAATGCATGAATCTGTTGTCTAGTAGCCTTTTAGCAGCTTCTTATCAAACATCATGTTTACAGCTGATGCACAAACTGAGCGTGGAAGCCCCTCCCAAGATCTTGGTGGAGCGCTACCTGATAGAGATCGCCAAGAACTACAACGTTCCATATGAGCCTGATGCAATGGTCCGGGTGAGTGTTACAGTGTCTTAGGGTCCAAAAAGTTACACAAGACAAAAGCCTACATTTACTGATTCATCCATACCTGACTGTGGACAGCCTGAGGTGTGTTCTGGAGAGGAGGCAGACCTGATTGATGTGGCCAATGACAAGAAGTTTGGAGGCGGCGGTGGTGGTGGTGGTGGTGGAGGATTCACTGCTCCTCCTTCTGCGATGCCTATGCACATGCCCATGCCTATGCCTATGCCCATGCCAATGCCAACAGCTTTCAACTATCCACCTCCCAAAGGAGCCGTAAGTAATTAAAAAAAACAATCTGCTCTTTTAAATTGGATATTGATTTTTTGATAGTAGTTGACAGCTGACAGCCATGTGACTTATCATCCGTCCATTACATTAATTGTTTTTGAGTTTCTGTCCATGCAGGGACCATGTTTTATGTAATTTACTGTATTTTTTTGGATTTGATATTGTGTCTTCTCAACAAGACAATTGATAAAAAAACTATGTTATCATTAATAAATGTGACATATTGCTCCTGTTTTAATGTCAGGATATATCTTGATCTATTGAAGATAGAGTATCATCACTCCTTTATTTCAAAGCTTGTTTTTCACCAGATTCTTGCCAATACTCTCCACAAGGCTCAACTTATTGACTAAATTTTACAATACTTAAGTCCATCAGTGCTTGCCACTGCTCATTCCTGGAAGGAATTTATGACTGTGATAATACACTTCTACTTCAACTTCATTATTTCCTAAATGAGGCATCGATACATAATGGATACACAATGTCTTACCATGTGTCAGAATATAGGTAGATAGTCCCTTTCCTTCTCTGATTTGTTCCTGACTCACGTTTTCCCCTCCAGGATCAGTTTAATGCTCCCGTTGGAACCTACAACAGCTTTCAGCACCCCATGGGAGGAGGGCAGCCACCTCAGCTGCCCACTTCTCCCCCCACATACGAGTCTGTAAGTGACCAACCCCTTCCCATCCATGCCCCCCTCCTGTTCCCACTGAAGGAAAGACGGACAGGGCAGGGCACCACTCAGGGAAGAGCAGTTCATTCAGCTTGCTTACAGTTTTGTTTGTCCTTTACTATCGTTAATACTGTTTCTCAGTGTAGGCTCAGAGTGCAGCACATGTTTGTACGTCTTTTCTCATGCCATATTTGCTTCAACACATAGCTTTGGCATGCACCAAAATACCAACCAAATGATGTATTTGGGAAAAAAGTTTAAATGAACTATCTGATTCTGCTTCATCAGCTTGAGTGTAGGTGGCATGAGATTCCTGAACAGTAAATATGCTCAACAAAAATATGAATGCACAAGCTCTAAAGGTTAAATCAATATGACCATTCCCTTAACATGCCCAGAAATGTGCTTTTGTTTCTTTGTGTACAGATTGCTTTGCTTTGCTTAAATCAAGTGCCCTAGTTTCAGTTGTTAGTCAGCACGACCAATACACAGCCACTCCTTACAGTTGGCACAATAAAAGGGTCACCCCAAAATGTGGACTTTTTGCCCCTTGACACAGATGAGGCAAAACATGAGGGAGCGTGTCATTGGCAAGATTAGTGCTGGAATGTAAGTTACAGCACATTTTCATTCTGTACATTCATTCACACCATTTCAAGCATTTATATTTTTGTTGAGCGTACTTACTTTTACCTGATCAGAAGCTCTGTGTGGGACTGAAATGAGCAGAATAAGAGAGATCAGTTTGCCTTAGAATAAAGCTTAGGCCAGCCAAGTCTTCTCTGTGACTAAAGGTGATGGTGGCGGGTTCTCTTACATTCCCCTGCAGTTTTACCTTGTTTACCTTGTACTGATCAAGCACCAAACATGATAACTAATTTTCTGTCAGTGCTAACAGAAGCATTACTTCCCATGCTGAGGACACATTACCCCTTACACATTTTCTTTGTGTTTCAGATTGATGACCTAACTGACAAACCCTCTGTTCCCTCCCAGGCCATAGGTGAGTTCTGACAACAGTCATGAACTGACAAAACAGAGAGCCTGCTGATAATTAGATCTTCAGAGGTCTTAAGTTGCATTTTAGAAAGAAGATCAGAAAATGTCTTTTTAGAGGTGTGTTAGCAGTTTGACCCTGATATAGAGCTGAACGATTTGAGAAAATAATCTAACTGCGATATTTTTCCCCAATATTGCAATTGCGATTTACTCTGCGATTGTTTGAATGTTTCTCATCTTATGTATTCTTAAACAAACATAAGCAGTAGATCGTTTTATAGTTATGACATTAAATCAATCTAAGTATAAAAGATTTGAGAAAAAGTGGAGAAGTGAAGAACAGAAGCAAAATAGGTATGAAATTGTAACAACTGGGTAAGAAAATGGTACAAAAGCAGAAAAAAGTTAAAAGTGCAAAATAGGTATGAAATTGTAACAACTGGGTAAGAAAATGGTACAAAAGCAGAAAAAAGTTAAAAGTGCAAAATAGGTATGAAATTGCAAAAAAAAAAAAAAAAGGTAAAAAAATTCCAAAGTGACTAAGGAAATTGACTACAGCAGCAAAATTGGGATTAAATTTCAAAAACCATGTAAAAATTCCAAACATGGTCTGACAGTGGCCAAAAAAAAAAGATGAATGGGAGCAAGATAGGTATAAAGTTGTACAAACTGGGTTAAAAAGGTTAAAATAGGCATGAAATTGCAAGAAAGTACATCACAATGCCAAAATGTTCAACACATTTTGGGTTAAAAATATTGCACTGTCTGCGATTTGAAAATTGCAACAAGCCATATTGGGATTTAATCTAATTTGCAATTAATTGTTCAGCCCTACCCTGATATATATATTTGATCAGACTGACATGGTTTTGCTAGTGTCATTTAAAATATTTTCTGTTGTTAGGGGTGTCCTGATACAACTTTTTCACCTCCAATACGATACTGATATTGCAGCCTTGGGTACTGGCCAAAACCAATATCGATCCAATACAATATCAGAAGGAATCATGCAGACTTTTATTACTTATTTTGTGGTATGGACGGTATCAAGTGAGATTACTCATACAGAGAACAGAAGTCAGCAATAGTAGGTATGAGAAAAACTGATTTGTTATTAACCAATGGGTTCAGTACATTTTAACTTTAAACATAAGAATAAAGTACAATTAAATAAAAAAAAACATAGATTAGAAGACCCTGGAAAGTCACCTCAAGAAATCCAGTAAAAACAAAAACATCTATTTTAAATTGCAAAATGACCAATATGTTTAACTTAAACAGAAGCATATTCTACAACTAATTAAATAAAAAATAAATAAGAATGGACTACTTGTATCTGAGTGCCTATATCGGATATTGTAGATGCGGGACGATATAATCCAATATTGCTCTTTTTTGCTGATATCGGACTGATATCAGATATCAATATCTGATCTAGACACCCCTAGTTGGTTTGTTACTTCATAAACCAATTCATAGAAGCATGTATGTCAGCATAGTCGCACACACATGTACAAACCATAAATAAAAGATACACCTCACAGCAGTTCTGTGTCTAGTTTGAAACACAAAGTTTAGTGCAGTGATGAAGCTGGCATTTATTTATTTATTCTTGCTCTTTAAGCAGCAGTGGGGGTATGGGCTTCATACACGTAAAGGCTGTTGGACATTAGATATGTGTACTGGCAGCACAACAACTGCACGGTGTATCGATTTCCAGTCAAGTGAGCATGTTACTAAGGGAAGGCTTTAAGACGGCTGACGTGAGCCACAGCAGTCTGTGTATTGTAAATATCCCAGAAGCTAGAGAATAGAAGCCCCCCCCCCCCCCCCCCCCTTTTACGGCAAGCCACTCTTGCATCTTTTCAATAATAGAAATGAGAAATAATATTTGCCTTGTTTCATCAAGGTGTACATATCCACATGAGTAGAATGTATCAAAGACAAGTTAGCATGATTTTGTTGCACTTTTTCCACTTTTTTAAGTAAAAGACCGGAAAAGCATTTCCAAAGAGAAATCCATGAATCTGTAGATTTCCCACATCAGTAAGAGAATTGATCAAATCCCTTATTGATAATTTTATTGTGAAACTTTTATGATTAACATTTTAGCACATGCCTTTATTGCCTCTTTCTGTACATAGTATGACATTTGGCATTTAAAGCCAAAAAAAAGTAAATCTTTTGTTGTGTTTACTGAAGTCAGATTTAAAAAGAAAGACTGCGGTCATCTGAAAGCCATTTTGTCTTAGGTACAAGGTGACGTGTAGCTGTTTCAGTGGATATCTTTTTGTCAGTTTGTGTCTTTTAAAGAGATTTGTTTAATGAAGAATTCCACTTTATTTACTCCTGCAACAGCACCAAATCATTCCTCATAACTCTGATGTAAAAAACAAAATCAGCATTTTCCATTTCTTTGACATGAATCGCTCTCTGTCAGATTTGCTCTTGGACTTACCATGGATGTGTGCTGTCAGATTTTCTTTTGCATGGATGAAATTGATTATCTTCTCTCACCCCTCAGCTCCCGGACCTTCACCTCAGAGATTTGACAATCTCCCAGAGCTCCCCTCTGTCCCAGACACACTTCCCACATCGTCTTTTGGAGGAAACACCACCACCTCGGATGACATCGACTTTGACGACCTAACAAGGCGGTTTGAGGAGCTGAAGAAGAAGACCTAAATGCTATCACCCTGGCCCAAACATACACACACACATACATGCAGGAAAACGTCATGTCACACTGTTCTGGCATGTACGCAGCTCTAAATAATAATTGGAACATGTTCTGTCAGACTTGATTGGTTCTCTTCACCTTCAACAGTGAAGTAATTTAACATAGTTATCTCAAACATACATGCACTCTTACCTCATTGGTATAAGCGTGACCATCACACCGAGGGTATAGTAGCTTCTTTGTCCATTTTTATTGCTTTGATTAGCAGCACTCATTTCTTTACAGATACACGATGTGTTTTATTCTTTTCAGTGTAACATATTATATTATTCCCTACAATCATGTGATCACTCCTTATTCAAGGTCACTTCACTTATAAGTTTTGCCATTGTCTGTATCATTTATTACATGGCCAAACATAGATTCAATTGTTTTCTTCTTTGAGGGGGCTCTGAGTCACACTCAAAGATTATACATCTCTGTTTTGCACACGCTGTCTGACTGATCTCACCATTATGTAGTTTAGTCCTGTCTCAGACAGGTCAAACCGGCTCCGCTGGCTTCTCCACTTTGGTTAGAGGCTGGAATGCACAGTTACAAAGGCTGTAACTTTTACACCACAAGGTTCCATTACTAACAATTATTTTATTTTCCATTGACACAGAAGTCATATCTCCCATGTCATTCTCCGTCATGAAGTTTTGTCCCTGTGGAAGTGATGTGTTAAACCACTCCTCACACCTGAAGGTTTATTAATCACCTGTAATCAGAGGTGTGTGAACCCTGAAGTAGAAGTTCATGACAACACTTCATACCTGTTCAAGGAGTTTCATAAGGAAATCTGTGATATAACACTTAAAGGACTATAGATAGACCTGTTTACATGAATGATTGACCTGTACAGCATAAAGAATCAGAGAGGCTTGTTGTACAATATTATATGGGAATTCTGTTTTCTATACTATATCTTTCAGTCTTTTTTTATTTTCCATTTTATTTTAGTTTTACAAAATAACTGCACTTTCTCTCTCTCAGTTTATGAAATTACTTAAATAACAAGCAAAATACGTGTGGAACAAATCCCAATGTGACTGATCTGATGTAAATATTTGTCCTCTGTAGTCCTGTGTGCATGTGTCTAATACGGCATGTTCACCAGTGCATTGCCTTAGTTACCATCTCTCATCAGAGGCCTTTTATGTCAGTAACAGGATCTGAAGTTTGTTTGTACCCCCAAGACTCAGTCCAAGATCAGACTATGGTCCACTTAAGTTGGCCATAAACAGTTTAATGTGTGTTAGCAATTGAAAATTATTTGACAAAACATATGTACTAATGACAGGGGAGGATATTTCCATTTCTTAGGATGGAAAGGTTTGTTTTCAAATAGGCGTAACATGATGCTGTAACCCAACCACACCTAGCTCTGCTTGCATGGTGAATAGGCGGAGGCCTTGAGCGGAATGATTCAGCAATGTGTTGATGATCCAATGAAAAGCTTTCTTGTTAGGTGATAGTTTGGTTTTTAAAGTTTAATAAAGATGTGGTTCATAACACTACAGAACTGTGATCTGCTCAATGTCTTTTCTATGTTGGACTGTTTCATGCCAACCCCAGAGATGCTAACTAAAGTATCTTGTTGCAAAAAAGTTTTTTTTTCCCACTGTAAAATTAAGTTAATAAAAGATATGAAACTGGACCCTGATAAGCCTTTTTGTGCTCCTCACCTTTCCTCTGCATTCAGTCATGTCTGACTGGTGGCCAGCAGAGGTCCTCAGTGCTAAGGTAAAGAAACATTGCTAAAGGTAAAGTCGGACAAAAAAACAGCAACAAAAAGATGACTGGACAAAAAAAAAAATTAAGTGCTATACAGTATTTCTGTCACCCTCTGCTTCCTTGGTTATTTCTTCACACACATTGCCTCTAACACGTTTTCCCCTAAATGTACAAGGATCCACTCAGAACTGAACCCCTTTCAGAACATTTCAAAGGTTCTATTCATTCATTATCATTTCTATTATTGTTAAATTTTTGCATTTGTCGTAAGAGTGAGACAAGAAAACACCTCAAGAGACCCTAACGCCCCAGTGAATTTGCCAAATTATCAAAAAACATCTTTTTTTTTTCTTTTTAAACTGACCTTATTTTGCAAATCACGATGTAAATTTAAAAAGTAGCTGCCATCTTGACTGAAATGCTTTACAGCTGCTCTCAACAGTAAAAGTTGATTTGTTTTTGTGGGTTGCTGTAATATTTAATGATTTTGATTTTCTAATGATGGACAGTTGGATGTGTCAGTGTAAAGAAAAGTTAGATGATATAAGTGCTTTAAAACCTAGCTTAACTTAAAAACTATATAACTTAAAAAATACTAACTTGACTAAAGTCAAACCAAAGGTTTTTTATGGCTATTTTGAAGATTTTAAATGGACATTTTTGGGAGCTTTGGAAAATGTTGATTGTTGTCTTGAATTTTTCCAACTTTGTGAAATGTTAGGGAATATTTATGAAAATGTAAGGGTGTTACACACACGATATTACTCCGACAAAACTGGACGCAGATGTCGCCGTCTTTCTGCTGGATAGATCTATGTGCAGTAGCAATGGCTAAAAACAGCCCAAAAACAAAAAGGTCAGAGGAGCCTGACAGCATTGTCTAATCTGCCAAAATGTACTGTTGTTGTGATGTTATCAATAATGAAAGTAGAAGTTGTCTGACGAGTCAGGGGGTTAGTTGGTATGCTACGCAGTTTCTACGGCCGTTTCCATGACGATACTGCGGTCACGCCAGCTACGCTTTGGAAACACTGAGTCGCGCTATCTACACTTTAAAACCGAGTGCGCGTCTAAACTTCCTTGTACGGTAAAGCTCGGGGACGGGTTTGCGGTGCATTCAGGTACACCTCGTAAATTTAGGATGTACATTGAAATGTTTTTTTTATTTGTGATCATTTGTTGATATACATTATATACCGACCATTTCTACATTCTTTTAAAGAATCAAAACACTGATGAAACGAAATTATACAGTAGGGCTAGAAATATGTATGGATAAAGACACACATATATATATATATATCTATATCTATATCTATATATATAGATATATAGATATATATATACATACATATATATATATATATATGTATATATGTATATATATATATATATATATATATATATATATATATATATATATATATATATATATATATGTATATATCACAACAGATTCTTGTTCTCAATGTCCCCAACTACCTCTGTGTTATTTTATTAAGTTTTTTTTACTGCAGATTTTTTTGAAGACCTGAGGTTGAAGTCAAGCCCAACATACGATTCAAGGCTGCTTCAATATAAGAAATTAAAATATTAATTAAAAATGAAAATCAATTTGTTTTCAGCAAACTCCACCAGATTCTTGTTCTACATGACCCCAACTACCTCTGTGTTAATTTTCAAGTTTTTTTACTGCAGATTTTTTTCACAATCTGAGGTTGAAGTCAAGCCCAACATAAAATACAAGGCTGCTTCCATATAAGAATTTAAAATATTAATTAAAAACGAAAATCAATTTGTTTTCAATAAACTCCACCAGATTCTTGTTCTACATGACCCCAACTACCTCTGTGTTATTTTATTAAGTTTTTTTACTGCAGATTTTTTTCACAATCTGAGGTTGAAGTCAAGCCCAACATAAAATACAAGGCTGCTTCCATATAAGAATTTAAAATATTAATTAAAAACGAAAATCAATTTGTTTTCAATAAACTCCACCAGATTCTTGTTCTACATGACCCCAACTACCTCTGTGGAAATTTTCAAGTTTTTTTACTGCAGATTTTTTTCACAATCTGAGGTTGAAGTCAAGCCCAACATAAAATACAAGGCTGCTTCCATATAAGAATTTAAAATATTAATTAAAAATGAAAATCAAATTGTTTTCTGCAAACTCCACCAGATTCTTGTTCTACATGACCCCAACTACCTCTGTGTTAATTTTCAAGTTTTTTTACTGCAGATTTTTTTCACAATCTGAGGTTGAAGTCAAGCCCAACATAAAATACAAGGCTGCTTCCATATAAGAATTTAAAATATTAATTAAAAACGAAAATCAATTTGTTTTCAATAAACTCCACCAGATTCTTGTTCTACATGACCCCAACTACCTCTGTGTTATTTTATTAAGTTTTTTTACTGCAGATTTTTTTCACAATCTGAGGTTGAAGTCAAGCCCAACATAAAATACAAGGCTGCTTCCATATAAGAATTTAAAATATTAATTAAAAACGAAAATCAATTTGTTTTCAATAAACTCCACCAGATTCTTGTTCTACATGACCCCAACTACCTCTGTGGAAATTTTCAAGTTTTTTTACTGCAGATTTTTTTCACAATCTGAGGTTGAAGTCAAGCCCAGCATGCAATACCAGGCCGCTTCCATATAAGAGATTAAAATATTAATTAAAACGAAAATCAATTTGTTTTCAATAAACTCCACCAGATTCTTGTTCTACATGTCCCCAACTACCTCTGTGGAAATTTTCAAGTTTTTTCACTTCAGCACTTTCTGATAACCTGATGATGTGCGTGTGTGTGTGAGTGTGTGTGTGTGTGTGTGTGTGTGTGTGTGTGTGTGTGTGTGGGGGGGGGGGGCATGTTATCATGTTGTAACAATGAAGATGTGAATCCACAATCAGGATAAAAAGATCAATGGCAGATCCAGTTACTTTGTCTCTTCATCAGATTTGAAGTTTATTACACAAAAGCACCAAAACACTGCTACCAAGCAGGAAAGAGGCTGAACCAAACTGAAATTATCACCAGAACACCAGAAGGTGAGCAGGTTCAAAACTAAGGAAACTGACACTAAAATGTGTTGCAAGGATTCTTGATTCTTCACTTGACTCTTGACACTTGACAACCTCAGATTGTGAAAAAAATCTGCAGTAAAAAAACTTGAAAATTAACACAGAGGTAGTTGGGGTCATGTAGAACAAGAATCTGGTGGAGTTTGCAGAAAACAATTTGATTTTCATTTTTAATTAATATTTTAATTTCTTATATGGAAGCGGCCTGGTATTGCATGCTGGGCTTGACTTCAACCTCAGATTGTGAAAAAAATCTGCAGTAAAAAAACTTGAAAATTTCCACAGAGGTAGTTGGGGTCATGTAGAACAAGAATCTGGTGGAGTTTGCAGAAAACAATTTGATTTTCATTTTTAATTAATATTTTAATTTCTTATATGGAAGCAGCCTTGAATTGTATGTTGGGCTTGACTTCAACCTCAGATTGTGAAAAAAATCTGCAGTAAAAAAACTTGAAAATTTCCACAGAGGTAGTTGGGGTCATGTAGAACAAGAATCCAATTGAGTTTGCTGAAAACAAATTGATTTTCATTTTTAATTAATATTTTAATTTCTTATATTGAAGCAGCCTTGAATCGTATGTTGGGCTTGACTTCAACCTCAGGTCTTCAAAAAAATCTGCAGTAAAAAAACTTAATAAAATAACACAGAGGTAGTTGGGGTCATTGAGAACAAGAATCTGGTGGAGTTTATTGAAAACAAATTGATTTTCGTTTTTAATTAATATTTTAAATCCTTATATGGAAGCAACCTTGAATTGTATGCTAGGCTTGTTTTCAACCTCAGATTGTCAAAAACATCTGCAGTAAAAAAACTTAATAAATTAACACAGAGGTAGTTGGGGACATTGAGAACAAGAATCTGGTGTAGTATATATATATGTATATATATATATATATATATATATATATATATATATATATATATATATATATATCAATGTGTTCTTTTTCCCTCACTATTTACATTGTAGATTCTCACCGAAGGCATCAAAACGATGAATTAACACATGTGGAATTATGTACTTAACAAAAAAGTGTGAAATAAATGAAAACATGTCTTATATTGTAGTTTCTTCAAAGTATCCACCCTTTGCTCTGATTACTGCTTTACACACTCTTGGCATTCTCTTTATGAGCTTCAAGAGGTAGTCACCTGAAATGGTTTTCACTTCCCAGGTGTGCCTTTCCGGGGTTAATTAATGGAATTTCTTGCCTCATTAATGGGGTTGGGACCATTAGTTGTGTTGTGCAGAAGTCAGTCTGATGCACAGCCGACAGTCCTATTAGACAACTGTTAGAATTAATATTATGGCAAGAAACAATCAGCTAAGTTAAAAGAAATGAGTGGCCATCATTACTTCAGTGAGAATCTACAATGGAATTAGTGATGAAAATAAAGAAAACACATTGAATGAGGTGTGTCCGAACTTTTGGCCTGTACTGTACATTTGTTGCTCCTGAGTTTTCTTTTAAAACCAAATCATATACTCAACAAAAATATAAACGCAACACTTTTGTCTTTGCTCCCATTTTTCATGAGATGGACTTAAAGATCTAAAATTCATTCCAGATACACAATATTACCATTTCTCTCAAACATTGTTCACAAATCTGTCTAAATGTTTGATAGTGAGCACTTCTGCTTTGCTGAGATAATCCATCTCACCTCACAGGTGTGCCACATCAAGATGCTCATCGGACACCATGATTAGTGCACAGGTGTGCCTTAGACTGTCCACAATAAAAGGCCACCCTGAAATGTGCATTTTTTTTTTTTCTTTATTGGGGGTCTGGGGACTCAGAACCAGTCAGTATCTGGTGTGACCACCATTTGCCTCATGCAGTGCAACACATCTTTGCATAGAGTTTATCAGATTGTCAAATGTGGCCTGTGGAATGATGTTGTGTAGCCGGTTGGATGTACTGCCATATTCTCTGAAACGCCTTTGGAGACGGCTTATGGTGGAGAAATGAACATTCAATGCACGAGCAACAGATCTGGTTGACATTCCTGCTGTCAGCAAAATGCCAATTGCACGCTCCCTCAATGCTTGCAACATCTGTGGCATTTTGCTGTGAGACAAAACTGCAAATTTCAGAGTGGCCTTTTATTGTGGACAGTCTAAGGCACACCTGTGCACTAATCATGGTGTCTGATGAGCATCTTGATGTGGCACACCTGTGAGGTGGGATGGATTATCTCAGCAATGCAGAAGTGCTCACTATCAAACATTTAGACAGATTTGTGAACAACATTTGAAAGAAATGGTAATATTGTTTATCTGGAATGAATTTTAGATCTTGGAGTCCATCTCATGAAAAATGGGAGCAAAAACAAAAGTGTTGCGTTTATATTTTTGTTGAGTGTATATCACCCTCAAAAACCTGTGGGTACTCTGGTTTCCTTGCAGGTTAAAAATAAGCTCATCAGGTTGTCTGGTAAGACTAAAGTGCCTGTAGGTGTAAATGTGTGTTAATGGTAATCTGCAACTTTATTTCATCTCGACATGGGACAAGTCCAGGTTACACCCTGCCTCATGCCGAGTGTCAGCTGGGATAGGCTTTCTGCCACCACCCCACCACCCACCCCAAAAAGGCTAGCGGTATAGATGATGTATGGATGATGGACATTGTGTCTGTCTAACGGATTGAATTGTCCAAAAATGTGTGACCTTTTTATAGTTTAACACAAAAACAATACAAACCAAAAATAACTGATTATTTTTAGATGTCACTTTATTTAACATCAAACATACAACTCCCACAGTATCAACACATCAAATCAACACATAAATCTGTCATTCTTGATTGAATCAAATCAAAGTCAGTATGTGATAGATCATTCAAGTGTCAGGTGAGAATTTATTCCCATACCAAAAGCTAACCATCAGCGTACATAGGTCACCTGAAAGTCACCTTCATTAAATGTTTAAAAGGGAACACACTTAATCATATAGAAACAGACACCATTGAAGAACATTCATGACGTGCACCGTCAGCATGGATTATAGAGAAGAGGATAAGTTGAAGAATAGTGATCAATAAGTAATCAGTTCTTGTATTTCTAGCTACATAAAAGTACCCTCCCACTCCTTTAAAAGTGAAAGCCCATGTTCATGTACAATCATTGTCAAACTACAATAGTTATGTTGGCAGGTTGTAGTTTTTTTTCAATGTTCCTCCCTATTGTTTAAAATCATTTTACGCTGACCTTAACATTTATTTTTGCTCATTCTTATGCTTAAACAACAATTGTCCTCTAAGCTCCCATAAATTAAGTTAGGTATAGTTTATATCATAAAGTAAATATAGATATAGATATTATAAAGAAATATATCTTTTCATGTTCAGTACATGTCATTCTTCATATAGAGTTTTTTTTCTGTAGGCTAAACATCCAATAATCAATGCAGGACAGGACTCACACTACAATTACTTGTCTTTAATTGATCAATTACTTATTATTACAGATCTTAGACTCAAAGCTTTAAATTCCTGTGACCTTGTAAATTGACATGTAGAATTACACAAAAAAATATTAACTGTGACATGCTAATAAAGCAACAGAAACACAATGGAAGCTTTTATAGAGGTGGATATCCTGTACATTCAAAACACAAGGGCATCTTATGCAACTTTAGAACTTCCAGTAAGTGCAAAAGAGTGTTTTAAAGGCCGTAGTGCTGTGGATTGTTGCCATGTTCATTGGAGAAGACAGCTTATGTGGCTCGATGCACTTTCTTCACAGTGTGGCCCTGCCAGAGTAATGTTTACACCTCTCCCATTGCTCTGTTAAATAGAGAAGACAGGGAGGTAAAACTGACAGTACTTAACTTTCACTCGGGGAGGAATGCACTGATACACTTCAGAGAAAGAGGACAAAGCTAGAAGAGACACGAGTTTAAGGTTGTCAAAGCAAGTAATTGTGTTCCTCTAGTGTACCTTTACATAAGAGATCTCTAAAAAAAAAAAATACCTTTTTTGCTTTACAGATAAAGACAAGTTGAGAAGTACTTTGTAGGCTTTGTATCTTTGGTAGTTATTTAACAAATCTTGCAGTCACCATCTCTGCCTTGTGCATCCGTGCACACAATATGGAAGACTTTCCTCTGATTAGGTGTTTTATTTTCAGTCAATCACATATCTAAAGAATGCTTTAGGGGATTTTCATCAAACTTTGAGCTACTGTCTACTCTGACACACGTTTTTAATAGTTCTTAATATGATATTAAATTCATAAGACAAAGGTCGAGGTAATGAGGCCTAGTTGCTATCCTTTGCATTTTTTCTGTCCTTTGAATAATTGTAGGGATTTTATTCAAACTGAGCAAAAACGTCCACTTGAAAGCCAGTAAGTAACATACCTGCTGTTTTCCTTGAGACTGCATTTAGGACACGGCCGACGAGCACACTGTATTTATAGTAAAGTACTTCTGCTTGTATCTGCAAAGGTTATGTTGAATGATGCACTAGTTTGCTGATAAAGGTAAGCAGTCACTCATTATGTTGAAACTGTTGTATCTCTCCAACATTTCTCTATTAACAATCTTTGGTAGCAAATCTTCGACACCTCATAAGGGCAGAAATGTCCAGGAGTTTGCAAACCTGTCGTATTTCTCATAGTTTTTGAGATGTTCTTAAGGCTCAAAGCTCAATTTCTTTACATCCATGATTGTTGCACATGCACAGCTCCTAGTGATCTCTTTGGGTCCTGACATGGGGGAACTGATCGCAGGACTAAAATCATACAAACTAGACTTTCTGTTGCAGAGTCTGTCAGACTGTCTGTCATTATGACACACTACAAACGACAGAATGACTGATTTCCATGGCTGATGAGTACAAAATGCTACGACTGTCATTGTCCTGCATAACTCTTGTAAAGAAAGAAATTCCAACAAATTTTGCACAAATGTCCACAATGACAAGTAAAACTTCTAGTCAACTTTGGAAGTCATATACTGAAGGTCATGGAGTCACCTGGTCTATCTGTGCTTGAAAACATGATATCTCAAGAAACATGTAATGAATCTCACTCAAACTTCACACCCTTAACCTCTTTAAAGGAGACATATCAGGCTTGTTTCTCCTTTTCACTAAGCCAGACTAGGATGCCTGTAAAGCATTTCTGCCCTCAGTACAAGTCATTTAGTTCCTTCATTGCCCCACAATTGCGTTCTCAAAATCCTCATTTTAGGCCATTAACAAGCTCTCGTTGAAAAGCTCGGATCTCGGGATGACCTACAGTTACCTCGCAACGTCACAGCCCTTTGTGCTCTGATTGGTCAGTTCTGTCAGAGCTGCCGAGAGGGTAGAGCCAGCCTGTCCTTCTTCTTCTACTGTATTTTCTGGCAGGCTCAAAGCAGCGACCGCGTATTGAGTCCCCCTACAGGCCAGAGCTGGTAATGAGTGAATGTGAGCTAGGGAGCTATATACTGCTGCTGGTGGATGTGTTCCTCGGTGACGGTTTTGTGGCTAACGGACATCACAGAGGAGGAAGTGTTTTATCAGATTACTCCAATAAAAAGAAAGGTACCTCGTGTCGTCACAACGATTTAAATCTCGCAGACATCTCGCAATGACCTATTTTCAGAGGCATCAAATCTCGTTCTAGGATATCAGAAAAAATACAATATCTCATTTTTTGAAAATTAAGGAGGTGTAAGGTCTTGTTTTCAAATTTATTATATGTATGTATTAAATCATGCATCAGCATGATATGTCTCCTTTAAACAAAAGACAGACTGTTTATGCTTTGGATGTCATAGGTCCAAGGTCTCTGGGCATCATTCTCACCCCTTGCCTTTGATGGCAAAAATTTAAATATTCAAAATAAAACAATTCAACACCTTGAGGAACTCATGTTTAAATATTTCCCCTTTGACTGATCATCTCTTGCATATCAACAGTGTAGGAAGGATTTTGTCCAAAGTTTCCTCCATATTTTAGGAGTACAAGGCCAGTGTCATCCCTTGTTTGAAAGATATTTATGAATTACACCTCATATATATGCACTCTCTTGTTTTTATATGGTATGTAATACTTTTTTATTACCTGCCGTCACTTGCTCTACTTCATCAGATTCCTCAGTCGCTACAGGTTTCAACAACAGAGCAAAGAACACGGCAATGCCTATCACCTGTGGAAAAAAATGAGTAGCATGCTGAAAAAAAAGCTGGTTCTAAAACTGTGTTGCTAACTAAGGGATTTTATGAAAATAATTTCCATCTTAAGTTTTTCCATCTTTACCAACCTTCAGAGGCTGCAGTATGAAGATGCTCTGGAAGAGAGAAAGGCCCAGGGACATGACCCACTTGACGGATTTGTCTTTCCCATACTGAAAGCCGTACAACAGGGTGAAGAAAATGGAGACTCCACTGATGGAGAGCAACAAGAACCATCCCAGAAATACACACCACCAGGGCAGCCAGCAGCCCAACATGCTTGTCACCTTCTTTTTCTTTACAGGAGGTGGGCTGCATTAAAGTAAGGAGAGGGAATTTAGGGACAGAAATCCAAATGGGGAAAAAGGCATTTCTGCTCTGCACAGAAAATTGTACTACTGTGTGTTTGCTTACCAACCAGTCAGGTGGCTGGTTAGAACCATCTCTGTCTTGCTCAGCAGCAGGCTGACCGATTTGAGGGTCTCTTTGTACTGATGGGGTGTTGGGAAGCTGCTTTCACCCAGTCTCTCCAGATTCATCATGAGGTGACTGAGGCCGGCTAACAGGAACTTGCTGCAGTACACCCAGTGGGGGGCGCTCTCTATTTGTCCTGTGACCAGATGACAAAAACCCAGTGTCTTAAACATGCTGGTTTAATCTTTGCATAAAACATTAAACTATTTCATGGCTAAAATGTTGATGTATTTTTATGGTCTGTAAGGACACAGATAAACGTGATTGCCTATTTGTTTTCCACTTTAGGGCTCATGGCCATCCTTTCTTTCCATTACTATTTTGTTTGAGTTGTCTTGGAGGAGTAGCGGGAGTGGACCATGATGAAATATTGGTGAAACTAATGAGTTTTTGGATGATTAGTGCAGTTTTAGGAGCAGCGCTATACATGCCCCGTGTGCTAACATTATACGGATGTCCGCCGCTTGATTTTGGATCTAAATATCTCCCGAAGCACTGTTTGGATCAGGAAGCCTTCTGGGTGAGTGTATTGTTATACTTCATTCGATAAACAATGTGAAAGCTGTAGAAACCGAATTTATCCGTTAATGTGCTGTTTACAATGGAAAACACAAAGTATAGAAGAAAAACTGGCAGACATAAAAGCTTACATTAGTCAGTCTAAGTCCGAAATGTTCGGTTGTGATTTTTATGACTTTGCGTTCCCTGTGGAATAGATTTAAAAGTACTGATTGAACAAACTTTTATTGATTGATAATTATGTATGGTATATATCTAATGGATGCAGTGTGGACAGCAGGTGTGCGGTGCTGAGTGATATGATGAGACAGTCAGATCCCAATATTTCAGAGATGCTTTCAGGGATTATCTATAAACTTGGTGTTTCTATCTACTGTGGATTAAATATGAAATGATTTGAGATTTATGATTCACATATAGATATGAGAGGTCATAAATCAAAGATCAAGGTCATGAGGCCTCATGTTCTTCTCTTGCTTGTGATGCAATATCATAAGAATACTTGGGGGGGGGGAGTAACTTTGCACAAATACCACCACCTCAAGGATATAGTGAATAACATTTTTAAGGTCATATGTGAATGAAATTTCTTCAGTAGGGCTTTAATATTTTTTTGTTCTGAATTTTGCATCAATAATGTCTCATTCAACGATGATGTGATTGGAAAATGTTTCAGGCCATTCCTCAACACTCCAGGTTACAAAGCCTCATGTTCACTCTCTGGTTGTGAATTCAATCTTGTGATTGCAATAATTCAAGAAAGCTTTACGATTTCCCTTTGACTCTTCATAGTTTCCTCTCATCGCTTGTGACTGAACTGATAAGATTTAAAATGCTACAGGCCAAAGGCCAAGTTTTTGGGGCTTCCTGATCATCCTCTGCTTGTGTAGTCAACGCCTCAAGAGTGCTTTCAGGGATTTGGTTGAACTTTTCACAACTAACCAATATGACACAGGATAGGGAATCTGGTCTCCTACAGACACACTTTTGAGGGACATGTGTGGACAAGCAGCCCAGGACTATTTCAGGGGCAGCTTGTCTGAAATATTAGCAAACTTTATATGAGAATGTGTTACAGCAGTTAACATTTGTTTCCTGTTAGAAAAACAAAACACAACCTTGCATGAGCTGGATGAAACCATTCACTTTTTCTAAAGCAGGGGGGATGTCAGCACTGTTCTCCAGTGTACCAATTTCTGATATCTTGTTTTTTGGACTTTTGCTCAAGGCATAAAGAACATCCTCAGTGTCCTACAAAAGATGGAAAAAGACAAAAATGCTATGTTTCCCATTTGATCACATGCGCAGAAAAGTAAAAGTACATACAACAGTATTAAAGGTCCATTGAAGTTCAAGCACACACAATAGTTAAACACAATAGTTAAAACTTCAACATACCCTGTATGTTAAATATACATAACTTACCTTCAGAACAGCTGACAAAGTAACAGCAGGAGGTTTCTTGTTCTTCTCTGGGTCATCCTTTTTAGACTTAGAAACCAATCGAGGTTTGATGCTACGGAAGATGGTGATGATAAGGATGTTGATGGGAAACATAAGAAGACCACTTTGTATCCCCACCATGAGTTCCTGTCTGCTGATTTTCAATGAACCTGGAGAGAAAAGGTAGAAGCAAGGACACAATGTTATTGATGAAAAGGTGGAAAAGGGGACAATATGCCTCCTTAAATGTATTTGTCTGATTTCTTGTACAATGAACTGTGCACCTTTAACGATACTACTGTCAGCCAACAATTACAATCAGAACTTTGACATAACTAATGTCTTTTTTCCAACCTATGTATGTAAAAAGCATGTCTCAACAACAGTGTAAAGAACTGAATTTCCCGTGAAGGATTAATAAAAGTATGTCTTCTTCTTCTTCTTCTCCTAACACTTTCCCTTCAGTCATACAGATAAAAAAGTCCAAAAATAATAGAAGACCAAAGAGTTTATTCACCTATAGAGAAGAGCACTGGTGAGCTTTCATCCACAGGAATGTTCCAGAAAGCGATGTTGATGGCCATGGTGCAGAGGAGCAAACTCATGCAACAGGAGACCCTCTGTGCACGTGTGAATGGACTGCGTGAGGGAGGATCTAGTATGGACACCCAGATGTGCTGATCCCTAAAACCAGTTGATGTTCTGCTCTGGAAAATGTTCCTGACAGGAAAAACAGAAAACCAAGTTAACACTAATATACAGCATAGTTTCTTGGGATCTGAAATGGTTTATTCAAGTGATGTAAAGTGTCACATAGACCTGAAGCTGGCAATCTCATTTCTCCGTGCAGCACTGAAGGTCTTCTTAGTCATGTTGTCTCCACGATCATTACTGAGCCAGCAGCCACAGAGGAAGTGGACCACATGTCGTGTTTGGAGGTCTTCAACCATCACTTTGTTTATGTACCTGTTAAATCCATAAAGTTTTAAGTATTACAGTTACAAGTCACATAAATCACAGTTAGTATAAGACTTTAAGATTTGTTCAAAATGCTTGACACACTTCAGACAATTATTATTATTAATACTAATACAAATAAAAATAATAATTTATTATTGTTATTTTAAGTAGTTGTAGTAGTGATTGTTGTAACAGCAGTAGTAGTGAAAGAAGTGGAAATGTATCCAAAGTTGCATGATTAATAGTGGTAGAAGTAATGGTATGTGTGAAAGCAATAATAGGAGTACTGTAGAAGCAGAGCTAAGTAGTGGTGGTGGTACTTGTAGTATTAACAGAAGTAGAAATGGCAGAAGTAATATTAAAACCAGTAGAAGTGGAAGCATTAGAAGTTGTGATTAGTAGCTATAGAAAAGAAAAAGCAGTAGTTGTGTTATAGTAGTAGAAGTAGTAGTTTTAGAGGCGACACTGGAAGAATTAGTACTCATTTTAATGGCATTAGTAGTATTAGTAGCTGTAGCAAAAATTCTACTTGTAGTAGTAGTTATTGTAGTAGTTGTAGCAGTTTCAGCTGTAGTAGTGGCAGCAGAACGGTTAAGTTGTAAATGAAACTAGCAGTAACAATTGTACTCGTACTAGCAGATGTTGTAGCAGTTGTGGTAGAAGTAGTATTAATATTAGCAGTTGTAGAATATGATAGAATGATGCAACATTTGACTTAAAAAAAAACTAATTATAAGCTAAAGCTTAGTGTCCAGAGTAGCACAACAAATATTCTGTTTCTTAATTGAATGACCGCTCATTCAGCATTATTGTCTGTGGGTACACATGGGAACTGTATGCTCCAAAGGACATTTGACAAGAAGTGATAACACTGTGGTGCTAAGTGAGGTGACAGGCCTGACATTTAAAGTGTTACAGTCAAGACATCAGCAGACTTTAATTAAACACTATGTACCTCTATGGAGCTTTGACAGCCCTGCCCACAGGCTGATGCTACATTCAATTACCATAGTCATATATCCATTAATGTTGGGACTAAATGCAAGAATAAAAAATGTTTCATTCAATTATATAATTCCGTTATGGAGGCACATTGTCCTTATCTCTGTTCAACCATAAATGCACTGATGGTGAAGTAATGTGCTCTTTCTCAGCTTCTGTGGTACCATGATGGGTGACTTCCAGAGTTGTCATGCTGCAGCCTGATGCTTTGCACTTCCCCAAGTGGAAAAGGTGTGGCCAAAAGGAAAATATCAACACCTCCCCTCTCAAACACTGGCTTGTCAGAATCTTTGAGGTTGTATGTGTCACTCTCTCCCTCTGAACCAATCAGCTTCACTGTCACCTATAGGAAAGAGCACAACACACTGATGGCACAGGGTTCACACGTCTTTTACAGTGTGAAGAAATTCACCACTGGGACTGCATTTTCCAGAACAGATTTTCAATGCAGACAGGTCAGGGCATTTTTTTTAACACTCTCAAATTTCTCAGTTGCTCTCTTGATGATGTTGATAAGGAGATGTTAGCAGAACGTGGCTGTTAGTTTAAATTTTATTTATTAAACAATTGTATAGTTTGAATCTTGGATGAAACAAAACTTGAGAATGAATAAACAAAACATCATTACAGAGCCCAGAAAAGACATTCATGCATTTCCCCCCTTTTTTTAAATAGTTTGTTGTTACATGTGTCAAAAAATTACATATAATTTTGGAAATAAGCAACTTTACTATCTTAAGACAAGTGGTTTAGATAGTGTAGTTAGCTCAGGGGAAACAATTATTTCACCAACAACACACTGATCAGGGATTTTTGCTACTAACACTAATCATCAATCCCCTATTAGTGAAATGGTCTGAAATGGAGATTGATCTTGTTTTATGATTTGCTGTAACAACCCCTTCAACACTGCTAAACAGAGCATATCAGGAACCTCTCAAGCAGCGATACAACAATTATCCTAATCAAGACATATCAATTGCACATGATACCTTAAATACATGTACGAATTAATGTTTATTAAACTAATTGGTGTTTATTAATCAACACAGTCATGGACAGACTTAAAAATTTTAAGCATATCCAATAGACTAAACAGCCCAAGTGCTACAAAAATAATAGGCTATAAGCTCAGAACATACCTCAGTTATAGTATGCAAATGATTACATTATTTTGAAATGCTTCAAAAAGTATGTTATAGACTATTACATAATTTCCTTCTGTTTAATTGTAAGTAAAAAATATATCTACATATGAAAGAAATCATCATACATTTATCAACGACTTACCTCGGCTGTTGTCCCAGCATTCTTGCGATTTCCAGTTTGGATGCTGATCAGGTAATTGTACAGAAAACCTGGATGATTGTCCTGCAGCAGAGTCATCTTCCTCTGATTGATCGAAAAAAATATAAAACAGTATTGTGAATGAGCTGACAGCACTTACTTAATTTATGCACTGCAATGAATGTAAATGTCCATTTGGGACCCAGAGAAATGCTTTCAGATGGTTGGCTGAAGACTGAGGGATGGATAAAACATGCCACTGTGACAGATTATTATGTTTAGTTGAGGCTTTCTGGCATTTCCTTTGCAGAGGTATCAAGAGGCCTGAAAGTCATTGTGTATCATATTTTCGCATCAGGTCTGCATCTGTCCCAAACCTCTTTTGCAACATCAGCAACAATCCTCGAAGACCATCATGTAAACTACTTTGAAGGAAAAGTGAGTGAACTTGACCAATTGTAAACCACTCTGGAAGTATTCTGAACAAGTTCCACTTCTGGATGTTTGACGAATGTTGGGCAGGTGATGCTCATTTATTCCAGCATAGACAAGTTTTCTTTTCAGCAATTGAGATAATCTTTTAACTCACTTTCATGAGAAAACATCTGTACTTTGTATAAGGTTTCTAAATGATTAGCGAAATACATTTGTATCAGTCAGTGAAGACTTTCATCTGTTCTAAACTATACGTAGACTGTGGACACATAGACTTTGCTGTGTCTCAAAATAGAGCCTAAAAGCAGCAGTGGGGTGGAAAATTAAGATGATATAAACAAACGGTTTGTAACATGTAATGATCCCACGCTGTTTTTGTGGCTTGTTTCTCCCACATTTTTTTTATTTAGCAGAGAATGTAGCACCATGTACAGCAATGCATTGCATTTGTGGTCGTCCTGAGTTTTTCTGAACAGAGAGAACAGAGCTGTGACACTGTGGCACACATTCAGACTCATCCAATGTACCTCACACAACTCCACTTCAAAAAACCCAATTATCTCTCTAATAAAGCTTTTATGCTTTCCGATTTGGTTTAAGCTGCAAAACGTCATAAAAAGCAGGTGTGTTTGTTAAGATTATCACAGAAGATGTTTCTTTCTTTTTTGCTACAGGGTCAATTATCAGTGAAAAATCCAAAGGCTTTTTTTAAAGAGTTGCAGTTAAGGGACCCAGTGCAATGCTAACATCTATGCTGGCCTACAAAAAATTGTCAATTCCTGCACCACTCAGTAGTGGGAAGCACACTGCCCCCCACTACTTCACATTCTTTATTAACATAGACTGACCCTGGAGAGTGCTCTGCGGTCAGCGTAGCAGGCCCACAGTAGAGTGATCAGGTAAAGTCCAAAGAAAGAGCAGAGAAGAGCCAGCACCACATAGTTTTCATTCACAGTGGCAAACAGCTCTGGTGTGCGGGATATGTCCACGTGGTTTGGCATCACAAAGAAGGAGCTCCCGAAGAGAGTGAGGTGGTTGCAGAGGCATTGCGTTTGATTTATGTTGCTTTTCTCTCCCACCTGTGACAAAAAAAAGAACATCACTTTCTCAATTTGCCGCTCTGTTAAGAAAATCATAACAAAATATTAAAGCGACAGACCTCGCTCAGGTGAAAACTCACCTGGCAGCCATCAGTGCTCCATTGATCTAAGCTTGTGTCCAAGAACAGACACTTGCTCCTAAAAGAGGTGACCCTCAGATACAGGCCTGCCTCCCAGACAGAGTTGTGGAGTCTTATGTCAACATACCAGACTCCAGGATTTCCTTCAAACTTCTCTGGTGTAATCATAAATTGGTAGCCTCCTGTTGCAACAAATACTGTCATTAGAACACATACACAAATATATCGGTTACAAAACTTCATCTTGCAGTAGTATGTCTTAGGTATCCCTGTTTTCTTTTTCTAAATTTCTCTTTGTACAGCTTTAATCCTCAAAAGCCTTCATGGACAAGTGTTGAAAATTAGCACTGTGCTATCAACACATACAGCTGTGCATTTGGGACCTGTGTATATTCAAATATCACAGCATCAATGTTAATGTGTGTCCATGCTCATTAATAAATAAAAATAATAAAAAATACAAAACATTCCTAATACCTCAAATTGTGCTCCAAGTTTAATGCATTTGTAAGACTGCTATATCTATTTTTCCTTAACCACTTATTCTACATCCGGTTTTTAATTTTCATTTGGTGCTGTGTCCTGTTTATCTGTTTCATATTCTGCTCCTTTTGTTCGTTTATATGTGCAAACTGCAAGGTATGAAATATTTCTTAATTATATGTACGTTACAATCTCTTTTAGTTATTTATCATATTAGATATGTCTTTTAATGGTGTTACTTGTCTTTGTTGTAAGATTACAACATTGTCAGGGTGAATACAGAGATATTAATTTACAGAGATCTGTTACATAGAAAAGGACAAATATTGTCACAAAAAATGCTGATGGTTTATTTTAATTTTCTTTCCATTTTGCCCCTCATTCCCCCTTGAAGTGTCTGCAACTCCATTAAACACTCTGCTAAGACGTAATAAAGAGGAGACATGGAAGCAGAGCAGTGGTCCTGATGACTCAGTGCTATCCATGGATATTTTTTAAGTAGAGACTGAGCACAAATTTGTCATCATTTTTATTTTGCAGTATCAAAACAATTAAGACGTGTGCAGTGATAGTTACCTGCTTGGCTCAAGATTGTTTTGTTGCCAGAAAATGAGGAGTTTGGAGGTGACCCCTCAGACAACAAGACAGCCAACGACACATTCTTGCTGGGTTCTATGTCAAACATGATGGCTGCATGGGGGTCTGTGACATTCACAGTTATCACCGCTCTTTTGTCTCGCCCAGAGAAAACAATTTCACTTGTCTGTAGTGATGATTTTGGATTCGGTATGAATAACTAAAGAAATTGGAAAGAAAAAGAAATTAAAGTCATTAAAATCAAACCAATAAATAATCAATTAGTAAATATCTAAATCTGGGCAAACTCAAGTTTGAATTCATCCAACAAAATACCAAGAATCTATATAGTGTGTCCTTGAGCCTTGGAAGTTGTCATATTCAAAATTGTTTAGGGCGATTGACATTTTGTGTGTCCTCTATGGGATAACCAGTAAGTAGATTTTATCTGAAGCAAATTCTGCTCTCAGCTTTACCCGTTCAACTGTTCCTTAATGCAAACACCTAATAAGTCAAACAAATGGCAGCAATGGAAACCACCTAGGTGGAGCAAAAGAGACTCTACAATGGTTCTCTACTGCAAGGTAGATCATTTACTCCAATTTAAAAACTGTTTTTTTTTCTTACCTACAGTATGTTCCCATTTAGCTGTCCCAACTTCCCAAAGAAGGTCTAGCAATTATTTATGCTATACTTGTAATATCAGGGCTGACCTCTGAGATGCTCCCCACTCTCACCAGAGCCTATGCTTAGACTAGGCTCGGAAAAAATATTTCCATTAAATTTGTAAACCAAAAAAGTAAGCCCTCTTTTGTCCAGATGTGCATCCTTTGTGTCCAAGTGAACCTGGCCTCACCATATTTGTACTCTTCTGAAAAATTTCTAAAATCTGAAATTCTGTTGTTATTTTGGGGAAGTATCATTCTTTGATTAAGAATCAAAATCTAAATGGCAAAAAAAAGGGCTCAAGCCTCAAGGTAACTACATGAAACCAGTCAGGTCATTGGCTTTATATGATGGCCAGTTACACACAGCCAAAGAAAATTTTCAGCCAAAATAGTTTGTTGGGATTAATTTTATTACGAAGTCTTTGGTTTAACTTTATATCCATGCTCTCTCGCATTGCAAAAGAAAGACTGATCAACTTTCCAACCCCTCAAATTAAAAAAACAAAACTACTCAGTTCTTTGAATAAGTACAAATGGATCACTTCTTACATTCACTTCAATTGATTCATTGATCAGTAATTTTACTGACAGGTGATTTAAGTGAATGCCTGAGCTGCTACTTATGGTCAATGAACTTGTGCTATCCACCTGTCTGCCTTTTATTTTTAATGTCTGCCACTTTACACCCATAATTTACCACTTATTGTACAATAAAACAATATTGTCTAATGGGCTGTACCTCTATCATCTCTGGCAGGTTTTTGAGCCTTATGTGTTTGTTTCCATCACCGATTGAGATGTTGAAAAGAGGTAAAGTGATGTTTTCCTCAGATGGATGGGTATTTTTGGATACTGTCATCAACTAAGAGGGAGAAAAACTTTGTTAAAAATGTTACAGAATACATCCAAAATGTGTAAATATTCAAATCACACAAACCTCAGCAATGACATTGCTGACTCCTTCCAGCTGATCTTGCATCGCTGAAAATGGAGGGAATATGACATACTGGCCCTTTGGCACTGACCCTATTACTGCATTATCAAAGCTGGACTTTTCATAACTGGGAAAGGGAAAACAGAATTTGGTGTTTGGGGTAAACACTATCATAACTTTTGGCTTAAAACATTTAAATAACTTAAAGGAAAAGTTCGGGCACGTAAACAAACTCTTTAGTTCAGAGGTCATTACAGCCACACAGCGCTGTGTGGAGTGACACAGACTGCAATGGTGGACCATTCGGAGCGAATCATGATGGAATATTGGTGAAAAACATGAGTTTTTGGACGATTAATGCAGTTTTTAGGTGCGGCGATCTATGCCCTAATGGCTGCCATTATATCGATGTCCGCTGCTCGATTTTGGATCTAAATATCTCCCGAAGCACTGTTTGCATCAGGAAAGCCTTCTGGGTGAGTATATTGTTCTACTTCATTCTATAAACAATGTAAAAGCTGCAGGAACCGAACTTTTCCTTTAAGCAATATTCTGAAAATACCAACCTTCTGTGATAGATGGTACCCTGAGTGCTCTCAAAAACTGATTGTTCTGATGTATTAATGAGGAGTAACGAGCCCAAACGGAACAGCTCAGCGATCTTATCGTACAAGTCCTGTGGAGAGAGTACAAATGTGTGTCTCACACAGTTTTCACAATCATTATGACCTCAAATTAGGTGTTGTCAACTATAGGCCTACCCAGGGGAGCTGCAAAAATGTTTGGCACCAAAACACAACTCACACCACCTCAGTTTAGGCTATCTCTAATCAGCTACTTAAACCACAACTCTAAGAACTAATAATTTGTGATACATTTCCACTTCACACACTCTGACATATACATGGCATTTAAAGGGAGGTTGGAGTGCGAGGGAGGGACCAGGAAACAAGAGAAAGGGAGCTTTAGTTGCTGCTCTCAACAGTCAAAAATCACTCTTATTAATGACTTGGAAGCAGAGTTGGACGTGTACTCTGGCCAATCTGCCACTGGCATATTGACCAGAGTACATGTCAAACTAAGCAGCACTTCATAGTTGATGCACTTCCTCCAAGAATATGAATCTTCTGTTTGGCTGTTAGTACCTATTTTTGTCAATTCAAAGTCATTTGCAGTTCCTGCATCCAGTTTATGAAGGGGATAATAGTGTGTCTTTGCATGCTGATGCACCGGCTAATGCCATATTCACACCAGCACAAACACAAACACAACACACATAATCACACACACACATACAGGATGCTAACATGTCTGTAGTGTAGGTGTCCATCTACAGAAAAGATAATCTGTGGCATTGCTGGAGGATAACCCTGTCGAAAGGTAACTTTCTAACCTTAACAGATCTGTGCATGTAGAACTGTGATATACCTCAACATGCAATTGTGGATCTAAACTGTCAAATAAATTGTAAAATGACTCGCTTTGACAATGTTAGAGAGTTAAAGCTGGGGTTGGCAATTTTGGAAAACTAGCATGAATTTGAAAGTAGCATCTCCTCATAAAACCAAAGAAGAAGAAAAAGCCTCGCGAGAACGTCCACCTGCAGTAGCCTGGGTGGCAGCTATCGCGAGATTAGAGCAGCAGAACAAACTTAGAATAACAAAGAGTTTATTTTAGATTTCTTGTACACCTGTCTTAAAATGTGAGGAATACTGGAGCTTAGTTGGGGTTGTGGGACGGCTCACGGCGGGCTTCCCTTATTTTCAAAGACAAAACTTGAAAGGTAAGCATTCTGCGGCGGACTCTGATACGTATGAGCTCGGCTATGCGCACCGAGTCTGTGCACGCCGGGAAAATGCACGCACAGTAGGCAGGCAGAATGGCGACAGGATTTGATTGGTTTAAAAACAGGTATCCCAGCATGATTATTGGTTGGGGTTTTCCCTGTTTTACTCCTGCTGTAGATAGCGGATACTTTTCACTCTGTTTTAAGAATACATTATGAGTTGAATACCATCGGGTCATAAAGACCATTTTAACCAGTATTACAAAAAGTGTATCTAAATCAAATCGCCAACCCCAGCTTTAATATGGACTCAGTGTGAAAAGTCCTATCGAGTCATCACTCTTGCTAGCTTTAAATAAAGGGATTCCCTTTTCCATTCCCCCAAGTCTCCAAAAAGTTGTTGGACAGAACCACTTCATCTTCATATCAACACTTCATTGGAAATTTTTCCTTTCTCTGCACCTTACATGGGGCTAGGCTAAAAAAAACCTCTCTCCCTGCCCCCCTAACAGATGACCAAGCCACCTTCAGTTGTCCCATTTAGCCAAGCACGTATCTCTCTGGTCTTACCGTGGGGTTTGGGTTGGTCTTGATGTCACATTTTTTCTCTGAGAGGAGGAGGATGCCACCAGCAAACTCGAGGATGTTATTGACGGTCTCTTTGTTTTGAGTAGCCAAATCTGGTGTCAGTTGTTGCAAGGTATACATTAATTTCTCTATCACACTGTCCTGTGAAATAAAAAACGAGCAGCATTTAATATTCCAATCAAAACACAGCAACACTTCTTAACAGTTTTTTATGATCAGGATTCCCACCCTGCTGTCATCACTTGGCTCCCCAGGTGCTGTTTCCATTTCGTAAAACTTCTTATCGAGTGTCTGTTTCAAAATAAAAGTGAAACTTGCAACTTTGAGGCATGTTAAAAAAAACACCCACTGCTTTAGGTTAAAACGAGGGTTTATTAAATTTATTAGGCAACTCATACCTTGAGGATTTCATGAATGTCGTCAATTACTGAATTTCTTTTGTACCCTAAAAGCAATTTTGTTTTAATTAGTTTCAGTTCTTTTCTTGTCTTTTCTTGTTAATGAAAAATGTGTAAAAAAAAAAGGTTGAACTAACTCCGAACTTTGGATGGATCACTGGTTGTTTTTGTCTCCTGAAATAAAAAACATACAAAGAAGACTCAATTTAATTTAGCCTGAATGTCAGAGGAGTTTAATTTACTGATGGTGAAAGGTCACTCTTACCTTTCCATTTGATGAAAATCCAACATCTTGGAAACAAGAAACATTTTAGTAGACAGTATTTGCAAAAATCGGAACAAAATAAAATGTAATCCTCTCTCTAGTGCTAATTGAAAGATATTATAGGAAGACAAAATGGAAAAAATAATAGATAAAAGAAAGAAATATTCATAAAGAACAGGTCTTAGTTAAGAATTGATTCCAACTAACTGGTACACCGACCAACCGATCAGAAAGCTCCTGTCACAGTAGCCACTGCCTGGTTAAACAAACTGTTGTCTGAGCAGTCTTTCAGAGCCTGGTTGTTAAAACATTATCTCAGATCCATTACAACAATAAATATTTTGTCCAATATTTAAGCAGGCAGTCTACCAAGGAGTAAGAGTCTTGAAAAATGCCTTGAAATATGCCCCTAAGTTATCCCAACAGATTAAAAAAATATTTTTAGTTATCTTTATACATCCACCTGAATTTGTTTTTAAAAAAACTTTGGTAAATATTTATAAGGGTCAAATTGATCAAACATAAATGGAAGTAAGTCAATCAGTGTGTCGTTTTGAAATTGTATCAAATGGGAAAAAACAAATAATGTCATATTTTGTCTAACCTAGTACCAGCCACCAAGTCCTTGATCAAGGATATCTTGCTATGAAGTGTGGAGCTTGGCAAAAGGGCAATTGTGGCTGAATCTTACACAGAAGGAAGCTAACAGTGCAATATGCAAGGTATGTTGTGACTTCAAGCAATGATGGAAACAACACTGTTGCAGCAGCTAGAACGGTGTTGGGTCTGTAACTTTCATACTGAAAAACAGATTTGATCAACTTTTTCCACAAAGAAAAACTGCTGGCCTTAATAAGGGAACCAATAACCATTAAACAGAAGTGGTAAGGGCTATGATATCTATAACAGCAATAACTTATCAATAATTCCCATTCATTGTAAGAAAAGAGGTAAAGTTGGTGCATACTGTGGGTGCACAGGAAGCCTCGTCTCTCCTTACAGTCGGCTGTTCCAATGAGCTCAAGAGGGTTCAGCTTCATGTACGTGCAGTTGCCCTCCGAGATGCCGATATTTACTGGTATTGGGAAAAACATGTTAAAGGTAAGACAGACAGAAAGTTCAATGCATCCTAGCATACGTTTCAGTAATCCATCTGGTCACAGAAAGGGGACTGGGAGAGAATAACCTTTCAAAACATACCCTGAAGGTGATTGGACAATTGTTCTGTCAGTTACATCCAATATTGATCCATTAGATCATGTAGTAGGCTGTTGTTGCTTCCAAGGTGTAAAGTACACAATAATGAGCCAATAGGTAAACTCTTGTAGAAACACGAGGGACAAAAATATTGCTCATGTTGAGAAAAGTTTCATTGTTATTCTTTATTTTTTCTTTAAGAAAAAAAATGTTGACAAGTTCTGATAAAACTTATTCCTGTCTTCATGCTTATGGCATTTGACAGTTCTCAACCCAATTTAAGTCTTTTCTGCTATCTCCTCAGATGTTTGATGCACGCCAATGATCTGACCCTTCTTAAACGCACTAACATCTGTTCTGATACCATAGGATGTCTTTCCATGTGTTTTTTTTTTAAAGAAATTAGAAGCTACTCATTGCATCGACTGGGATTGAATAACTTGTTGCCAGCTGAAAGATATTTGCCCATGCAGTAATTATTCGATAGGAGGCTAATACTACTTGCTTAGTTAATCCAGGTGGCAATTTTTTTTTTTGGCCAGGCAGTGTATATCCTGTATAGTATTTTGAACAGTCCATCTAGTGTGTCAGGTTAGCAGGTGATAAAATAACCTTCTCTTGCTTTTTATTAGTTTTTGTTTTCTTTTTTACTTAGTATTATACATTTTTAAAAATAACTATTATCATTTCTGAGCTTGATAATTTTCCACATATCCCCAGGTATCAATATGTTTGTCCAATCAATTTCCATCTTTTCTTTTGATCGATGTACAAAAAGGAAACAAATCTTCAGACAATGACCAAGGGGGAAATTATATAGCTATGTATTAGTCCAACTATGAGCATTTTGAAAATTCAGAGCTCAAGAAAATGGACATTGTATTGTATTTTATGGTTGTTATAAATGTTTTGTGATTAAAATAGACAACTAAAAAAGTCAAATCAGCAAATCAGGTATGGTGTTAAAAATGTTTTGGGCTGTACTTTCTAGTTATAACTAACAGTGAACCATCCTCTAATTTATATGATGAACCTTTTACAGAAATGAAGTATGATGAAAAGAAACATGATGACCCATACTCACACTTTCAGAGAAAAATTTACATTTCTACTTACTTATGGCTGGTTCCATGTCTCTCCCATGGATGCCTTTCCCCAACCAGAAGGTGAAGTTGCTGATGTTTTTCCCCACAGAGATGTTGTTGAGATAGTTTCTGGTTTGCTTGTTGAGCACTTGCAGAAGTTCTCCTCCTCTGAGTTTACAGCTGCTCCTAGACTGTGACCAAGTTCTGGACCCTCCAACAAAGTTGAAGCACACATTTCTGAGGACAAACTCACACAGGGTTGGGTAGCCACTGCCAAGACTGGGATCAGACTTTGCAGATGTAGGCAGAGATCCAAATAAAATCCACAAAAACACAGACGTTTGGAGAAACATGTCCATTTTTGTTGTTTTCCAGTGGACTACACTGCATAGTGCTGCAGGAGCCTTGGAAGAAACAGCAACTGATAACAAGGCCACTTCCTTCTGCCCCATGAAAATGAGGGAGCTTCTCTCTGGGAAAACTCTGCATAAAGTTTCAGTAGATTAGGAAAATTACTGCAGACACTCAAACAAGATGCAAAGTGGAGACGTCTCCAGCAGTAGTAGAGGTTAATCAAGCTGAACTTAGCTATGCCCTTTAGGAAAGATTTAAGCTTGTGTTTTACTCTATATTATTAGCTATTTTGCTGTTAAAATAAAACAAAGATCTATTTTCCATCGAAATGACTGATTTCTTTTTTTTAAGTGAGCCACTAGAAAATCTCCTATTGTGTTGTTAATTGAGAAGTAAATGAGTTGACACATCAGAATAAATAAACGTCTTCACTATACAACGTGAGCATTGAAATCTCGCGAGATTACACATAGGAAGTAGTTCCCGCGTGTGTTTGTATAACATGTTAGGAAATGCATCCAATGCCCTTTAATGCAATGACAGAGCTGCTTCCATGGCGGGACAACTGAAGGTAACTTAAGAACCTACTGTGACCTTATTTGTTTAACATTATAAGGCCTATAAAAATGGCATAGTGACAGTTTATCTGCTACATGCTAACGCTAGCCTGTGTTGCTCCGCCTCATAAAAAAGCAGGAAACACTGCAGCGTCGGCTTTTCTGACTTTCTGTGAGAGTAAAAACAGAGTCAGTGGTGGTCAGTGGTAGCTGACCCTCATGTTCTTTTGAGAATTTAAGAGGAGAACAGAAAATTTTTAACAAATTAAAGCGACAATAATGTGAAGATTTGCTTGCGTTTTGGATAAGTAGGAGTGAAACCACTATGGTTGGAAAGTAACTGATCAAATCCAATGTGCTTTAACTGATAAGCTTTTCTTTGTACTTAACCTGTACTTTTACTAACAGAGTATGCTTTATTGGGACGAACTTTGCTCCGTTTCATTTGTCAAAGCACCTGAGTAGTAGTAAATAATAATGTAAAAAATGCTGACCACTTAAAAGTTATCAGTCAGCTGTTTGTTAAGATGCCGTTATTTTCACTTAAGATCACTTATAGTATCAAGATTATCATTAGTAGGACATTTTATTAAACCTGATAAATCTTGGGTTGATTTTCAATGTTAAATCTTTAAAAACATATATGGATAAATGAAGGATGTCCCCAGTGGTGGTCATATTTCGGAATTCACTATCAATAAGCAACACTGACATTGAAAATCACATTTGGATTTAAGTTTCAGTGACTTAATGTTAATCAGGATACATAACCTTGGTGATATTTGGTATTATATCTATTTTTGTCAGCATCGCTGTACAGTTGCAAAATTTACAAAGCTACTTTTCCAAATCATAAATAATTCGTTTATCCCCAGGATAAAATTGAGTTATTTTAGTTGTTCTTATACACAGTTTAGGAGTAGGAATATCAAGATCTTACTATTAAAAGAAAATGTAAGTAGAAATAGAAAGGAGCAAAAAATGACCCCATGCAGAATATTAAAGAAATACAATAGTAATGGTTAAGAATAGTAAAATTAAGTAGAAGTGAGACAGAGTAAGAGGCACAAGGGTATTACCATACGAACAGTATGTGAGTATACATATAAATGTGCAGTTTTGACAGCAGTGGTATTGCACCGAAAGTAGGGATAATACACCGAGTATCACATTTTCACTTACATCTTAAATATCTTATATGTATCTTGTTTTTATTCTTAACATCACAGTGTATTGCTTGTCGGTGTTATCTTATTTGGGTCATGTGTAATGATGTACTATACTAATACCTACTGAAACAGATAAATTGTTGAATCTGCACACTTCAAGTCTTTGTCCACTTTGCAGTTCACAGAAAAGCATACTCTTTTTAAAGACCCATCAGTTCAGATGTGTCTTCGTCTAATTCATCTGTATGGTATTTATGTTTGTTTGCTTTTAATTTCCCATTTTACGTTGTAATGTTTTAATTGCGAACCACTTTGCAGCCTCCGCTCTGGGAATATGCTATAAATAAACATTTTTATGTTCATTTTGTCAACAGAAGCAGCTGAAAGAAGCAGTGAAGATCCTCAGCTCGGGTAGCCTTCTTTTTGCGTCCTACCTCACTGCAGTTGGAGATGAGCGTTTCTATGCAAACCAGCTGATGCCCCTATTGCAAAGGATTGTGGGTGCAGAGACAGCTCATGTGTTGGCAGTGAAGATGATCAGTCTTGGTGTGGTTCCTCTCAACCGCTACCAGGATTCAACATCACTGGTAGGCATGAAATTGAATTGATATCTATTATGTTTCATATCAGTAACATAGATATTGTAGTAAAAAATTACCTGTGCAATAAAGTTGCAACAAAAATATCCTAAACACCTGTTCTTGGGTATGCTTTTTTAATCTTTTGTACTATCACAAACTGTTGTCCCTCATTGGTTTCTGACTCCTCCTAGTGCTGCCTTCTTTAAAAAAAAAAAAGCGATATTGGTCTCTCTTCCTTTTATTAAAGAATACAGGAGATGCACAATTGGATTTTGCCTACATTTAATATGCTGATATTTCCAAACAAGTTATTGTCCATAACATTATTTTTTGTTTAGAGTGGACAGCAAAGTAGAAACTTCTTTGTGGAGGGAAACATGTTTCTTAAGATGCAAATGGCAATAAAGACTTTGAATTGAATATTTGTATATGGAACAGACTGAAAATAGGAAAAACAAAATTTCCCTGACCCTGATAAGGTGAAGCAGTATGGTACATATGTGTATTTTGACAATGTTGCTGCAGCTATATGTAATCACCAGTATATCAGCTGTGCATATCTGCTAAAATGTCAATATCTGCTGGTACCAGTATCATACCAATATATTCATGCATCCCTGTTTTGAGTTGAAAATGTAAATTTTAGGGGAGCACTGCATAATACAAGCTCTATTTTAAAAAATGAAATGGAGTGTACCTCATGAATGAGCAAAGTCAGACCCAGATTAATTTAACAATGTTGACCATTATGTTTATATGCATCATATTCTTTCCTAGATAACAAGCAATGGCCCGGGTCATATCACTATGGTGTTTGGCTGTTTCCATAAGCAATCACACAAGCAAAACCCTGAGAAACTGATGTACGTTTAAACAATTGCAAAGTTTTTGACTTGGTGAGACTGATAGCTTTTGGTTTTATCTTGATAGTTTTAATGGTTTGGCATAGGCCCACCCCTACTTATTAGTAGACTGTGCTGTGGCCTAAATAGTATCCAAAAGTCAATATTAGTAAGTCATTATCCAATGGTGCCCTTGCATATACAGTACAGGCCAAAAGTTTGGACACACCTTCTCATTCAGAGTGGTTTCTTTATTTTCATCACTCTATATTGTAGATTCTCACTGAAGGTATCAAAACTATGAATGAACACATGTGGAATGATGCACTTAACAAAAAAGTGAGAAATAAATTAAAACATGTCTTATATTCTAGTTTCTTCAAAGTAACCACCCTTTGCTCTGATTACTGCTTTGCAGATTCTTGGCATTCTCTTCATGAGCTTCAAGAGGTAGTCACCTGAAATGGTTTTCACTTCTCAGGTGTGCCTTTCCAGGGTTAATTAATGGAATTTCTTGCCTTATTAATGGGGTTGGGACCATCATTTGTGTTGTTCAGAAGTCAGGCTGATGCACAGCCGACAGCCCTATTAGACACTTTAAAAACTAATATTATGGCAAGAACCAATCAGCTAAGAGAAACATGTGGCCGTCATTACTTCAGTGAGAATCTACAATGTAAGTAGTGATGAAAATGAAGAAAATGCATTGAATGAGAAGGTGTGTCCAAACTTTTGGTGCAGCAATTATTTTATGGTGTAGTTTGGTTTATACTGTAACACCAGTGTGTTTGCATGTTTAATGTGTTAACAGCTTTGATAAGTGATATTGGGAATGGGGAAAGAGGGAGAGAAAGAGAGCTGTGACTAATACAGAACCACAGACACTTTAATGAATAGTACTGTTCTTATTAAAATGACACCCCGTTTACATAAAAAAAGAGCTGTTGCAATCACACTGACAGTGTGGACTCCATCCATTTCTTTGCCCATTAAAAGCCTCATATGCAGCATGCCTAATTATTTTAGAGTTTCTCCTCACCCTGCTGTAACACAATGAGGGAAGAAGAAACATTGATCAACCAGTAACTTAGAATGTTAAAGCAGTGACATAAGGCTACCTTCTGTGCAGTGTTTTTATTAGTATTACAGTCACTCAGGTATATGCTTGTAGTGCATCTTCATAGTCTTAATGATGAAAATCCAGTTTATCATTGATCCCTATGACAAATTGTTAGTTATGTAGATTTTAGGGAAAACATTTTTGAGAATCTAATTCAGCAGAAATGTTGCTAATGTTTTTGTATAATTAATACAATGTGAAGAAGTTGATCTACATTTACTGTTGTTAAAGAAAAAACTTGCATTATGCTGTGTGCACAAGACACAATTTTTTTCTTTGAGTGGTATCAAATATTCAAAAATGTTTTCTCTGATTGCATCATGTAAAAACTCATTACTTTGTTGACAAGCCCTTTCTATTTACTTTACTGAAAGAAATATTGATATGGTTAATGTGTGCTGTAATTATTTAAGAATATTAAATAATGGGTTTTGTTCTATACCACCCAGCCCCGCCATCACATTAATAATATGTGCATCAAAATCTGTGCTCAATAATGCTCTGTTAGCAGTTGGGCTAACATCAGTAACCAGATCTAGCTTCTGGGGCTGCAGCTTTGAAATAATAATGACTCTTATGGCATTTAGTTTCTGTGTACCCCGTAAAAAAGACAACCACATCATGATGTAATATTTTTGTTATCATTGCAGTAGGTGTGATGTACTTCTGTTCATAGGTACTACAACAGTTTGATGTGGATGTGTCATAAAACTCTGCCTTCATGGTACTCATGTGTTTACAGGAGGTGAATGTCCTGGGCCTAAGGTTCAAAAACCCCATTGGCATTGCAGCAGGATTCGATAAACATGGAGAAGCAGTAGACGGGTTGTACAAAGTAGGTTTTGGCTTTGTTGAAGTGGGCACAATCACTCCCAAACCACAAGAAGGGAACCCCAAACCACGTGTGTTTAGACTCACCAGTGATCAAGCTGTCATTAACAGGTAAGTTTGAGGTTCAGGTTTTGCATGAACTGTATGTTCAGTCAATGGACTGATCAACCCTTGTGATCAGTCCCTTGTGATTTTCTGGTCTAACAAGTAAATGTGCTTATACACCACACTTTCAGAGGTGGCATCAAGGTTGTTTTATCAGGGGTTTATACCAATGTTTTTTTTTTCAATTTGACATAAACCCCGGTAGCATTATTTAGGCCCTTTTATGTTTTCTATAATTTGATTTAATTTAGTGATGCAAGATATTGGATGTCCAATAGGCAGACATTTCCAAACTCATCTTGCCAATACTGATATCAATACTGCTATTTTTTTTGTTAAGAGCCTAAAGTCTCTTTTTTTTTTAATCCAAAATTAACCTCTTTCTTTCATAGTTACAATCTATTTGTGTTAGAAAGAGATGTGAGGCAAGAAAGAGAATCTTTTACTCTTAGACAAATTATACTTTTGATTAGTAAAAGATGACATTCAGTTATGATGAGGAAAATTAGTGAAACACTTTTATATTCTGCCAATATTCCAGCCAATATATTGGACATATTTTTTCAAATTTGTATCGTAAAAATATTGGCTGTGTAAATCGGCAAGATATTTCATAACTGCCAATACCAATAATCAACTTTTTTGTCAAATATTGGCCGATACTAATACTAATCTGATAATAATTTTAGAAGAATAATTTGACTTTTAATTGTTTCACTCTAGAGCTTAGCTAAACATTAGAAATAAATTAAAAATTCTCGATAAATAGTTCTAATACACGAACGCCTTAATGTTCAGCTTTTATTAAAACAAGTTTGCAAGTAGGGTTCCAGAATATCTGTTGAATTAAAGCTTTTAACTATGTATTTTAACATGGTCGTTTGTTATGACGCTGGTACCATAACATTCAACCACACAACTGCTCGTTGCCCTGACTGTGCTTTGTATTTATAGTAAAATCCAGTTAAGTTAAACCTGCACACAGAGACTTTAAGAAGTTACAGTTTTAAGATGGTAAAAGAAAATTAGAAAATATCTTCAGGGCACATCCATCATCCATCAGTAATCAATATGCCTCCCGAGAGTATTCAGCTAGAGCCTATCCCAGCTGTAATTGAGAGCAAGAGGCAGGGTACACCCGGACTTGTTGCCAGCCAATTATGGAGCTTAAACACAAAGACAAACAGCCATTTACATAGACACTCACACCCATGGGCAACATGTTAACTCCACAGAGAAAGGTCTGGCTGACCAGGAGAGCTGACCCAGCAGCTTTCTTGCCACAGGAATAAATACAGTACAGACAAAAACATTTTATTTAACCATCTTCAGTAGCTAAACACCTCCATTTTCTGTTCATCTCACTAAGAGGTCACTCAGTAGATAAAACAGCAAATGAGCTACATTACTCTGTTATGTTTAAATCCCTTTTAGCATGAAATAAGAGCAGGAGATGAAAATGTGACTGTATAAGGTTGTTTTCTTAACATAATGTTCTTTTTTTACATTGCTCAGTGTGTTCAGGGATTAGCCTGCATGTTTGCTTCTGAAGGCTTCTCGGTTATCAAACAGTGAATATGGCTTTGCTGATGTTCCCCCCTTTTTTTCTAAAGCCTTGAATGAAGGACAGCAGCGCTTTTCTCTTGAGTCTCCTTTGCTGAACAGCGTTAAAACGCCATTGAAATGTTACTTTAAAGCATTTATTTTTTCCATTTTTGTCAGACTCTTCTTTTATAATGGTTGTATACTAAATAGTACTTAAAAGACAAACTTTATTAATCCCTCATGGGGAAATTCAATTTTTTACACTCATGTATGTGTTTGATAGCTGAGCGGGGGGCTTCTCCTGGCCTGTGTTTGAGTCTTTAAAACAAAGTGTATCAGTTGCATTGATTTAAGAGTTGAGAGGAGCACTGAATCACACTGGAGACAGAAAGCTGCAGAGTTTCATTACCATATCCTACAGAGGCTCTTTAGAGGTGCAAGAGCACCAGTGGTGATCATTTTGAAGCAGAAATATGGCAGAACTTTGATCATTTTTATTTGAAACAACACTCTGAGGCATGATTGCCATTCAGTTGTGAAGAAGGATGATAAATAATTGGATGCAATCAAAATCCACTCATATTGGTGTAATGAACTCAATTTGCCATTTAAAATTTGACTGAAGCTTTCTTTCTGAATCTTTAAAGAGTAAGTCAGTTTCTCCATTTTAATGATTTACTGTGCTATTTCACACCAGTCTTCTAATGAAGATGCTGCTGACTTCAGCAGTTTAGCATCAGTTTTTAAACAGTGAATTTGTTCTATATAAAACTCAAAAAGTCCAGAGGTGTTTGAGTTCCAAAAAGAAGTATTTGATAATGTGTATACAATCCTAAGAAAAACTTTGTTGGGGGAAGTCCTTGATTGTCTAGAAGTAATTACCACCAGATAACCACACTGTCCCCCACATGACCTATTGGTATCCACATTTTTTTCTTGCTATGGTGAAATGAAGTACGTAATGATATTTTTCAGCACTGTTCCCTTCAGTCCACTGTAAAATTGTTAAATGATATAATAAAAAAATTTAAAGAAATTTTTTGTATATGGTAATGCAGAAAAAGACTAATGTGAGCAATCCTCGTAAAAATCTCTTTTTATGCAATGTGTTTGATGCAAAGTTTTATGTGTACATTTTTAATGGATTAATAAAGTGAATTAATGATGAAAAGTAGAAGTACAGGGCCTGGAGTAACAAAGTGATAATGAAAATGACTTATATCCTTGTCATATTACCCGTTCTCTGTATGATGTATGATTATTCTGTCGTATATTAGTCCCTGTTTTATACACAATATTTTGACAAAGTATGTATTTTATGTCTTTTCAGGTATGGTTTCAACAGCTGTGGTTTGGCAGATGCACAGCAGAGATTGTCAGCCAGAGCAGACACACAGAGACAGCACAGTCAAGGTATTGGGAACATTTTGCTCTCAAGTTTTTTTCTTCTCACTGGCAAATAAAACCACAATAGAAACTTTTATCAAAGCACCATTCAAATGTTAGAGCAAATACATGTTAAAACAAGTACTTTAATTGAGACATAAAATGGAGATATTACAGTCATGATCAGCTTGTGTATGTGGAGATGTAAACAGAGAGATGTAATATATTGTATTTAATTCTTTGTACTTTAATTCTATTCTCATCACAGTTCAATGTGGTAGTTACACTTTTTAGCAGCTTTCTCCCTTTGTAGGATTGTAATACTGCAGTTAAAGAAAACCATATGTGGTTTATTGTTAAGCCTGAAGAGTGCTGGTTTGCTTAAAAACTCCTTAATAAAAGCATCCAGTGACCAGAGGAGGTAAGCAGCGTGACTAGCAGGCTGTGCTCATACTTCAGAAGTATCACTGTAGACTGAGATCTCGTATTACTTACCAACTGGGAGCAAGGTTACAGACTGCATGGTGAAAACAGATGATACATTTGTACAGAAACAATATATTCTGGACTCAACTGAATGCAAAAGAAAACATTATGAGAGAAAACAGACTTGTGCTGTTTTTTTTGTCAAAAGTATACCTCTACCATTTGTTTCTACTGAGCTTATATCACTGAATATTTTCTACTTTTTAAAATAGGAGCAGATCATTGTTTACTACACTATTCACCTTTTGAGATGACCTTCACCTGTCCTTGTCCCTTTAATAATTGTGTCTGATTCACACCTGGTCACAGCCCGTACAGCACCCCAGAAGGCTCTGCTTAAGCTGAGTCATGTGTCTGATGATGTGCCTGCCTGTCTGATTCCTCCTATTTGTGTTTGTTTGCATACTTGTGTGTCTCTGTGTTTATAGCTGGCCTTCCCTTGGGCATCAACCTGGGAAAGAACAAGCTGTCCCAGGATGCAGGGGCGGATTACCTGGAGGGAGTGAGAGTACTTGGTCCCCTGGCGGATTACCTGGTGGTCAATGTCAGCAGTCCGAATACACCAGGCCTTAGGAATCTACAGGGGAAGGCTGAGCTCCACCAGCTCCTACATATGGTATGAAGGTTCAGAAGTTCAGAAAAAAATCCACATGCCCCATTGTCAGCTTTTAATTTGAAAAGAGGAAAGTCACGTCATTATAATGCATGAACGATCACTATTTACAAAGATACAGAAACAGCTTTGATAAGACAATAATTTTATAAATAACATGAAAAAGTAAATGATTTTATGAAGACCAGGAAAATGCTTTAAATGTACAGGGCAGTCAGAGCAATAGCATTAGCTTACCTAAAATGGCTGACCCCCTCCCATCTTACCATATCCCAATCAGATCTCCCCCCCTGTGACATCTTACAGTATTTTTTTTCAGTAGTTCAAGTCCATTGGCTTAGGATAGTAAATGCAGTGCAAAGCATTGACTGCAGAAAGAAAACAGTGCTGTTTAAAACATGGTGCTGAACTGACCAATTACCACTAAGTAGACTTTTCAAACAATCAGAGTAGATTGGGCCCAAGTGAGGAAGGGTGGCTTAAATTGACACAAGTTTAGACAGAGTAAGAATCGAAGGAGATGAGGGAAAATCTCACACATGCTTTTTAAACAATGTGAAAAATCATTAAAGTGGTTATGTTATATTAGTTATTGCCTTCTGTACCTCGCAGTCAGCCTCTCTTTGTTTGCCATTATTTTGTGGGTGAGTGTCAGTTTCATTCATGATTTTGATGTAAATGTGATCATATTGTTAATTCAGAATTTCTGAAAACCTTCAAAACATTTTCAACCACTTCTGTAATGTCATGACCACTATTTGACATCAAATTTACAGCACGGAATAAAAAAGTTATTTTATATGTGCGCTTCATAAATGAATTATGATTGAGTTGATCACATTGTTCTTTAGTCTTCATTCCCACTATAGTAATTGATTTTTGATATTAAATTGTTTTTATGATGATGCAGTATCATTTTCAGAACATGTTACACAGTCGTATCTGCATCTCAGTGCATGATAAATTATTTTGTCTTTTAAATTCTTCCACAGATGTTGTTAAATCATTTAGGAACAGGGTTTAATAATCTTGATCTTTATATCAAGCAGAAGCAGAAATGCACTGAGACTGCAAACCTTCACCAAGTCCATTCTAACAATGTTGGGTGAGCTGTTGTCAACAATGTTGTTAGCACTTTGAGTTACATATGTTGTGGGAAAAGTGCTATATAGATAAAGCTGGATTGATGATTGAATGTTAAGAAGTCCTTATAATATCCTGGATCCGGTTTGGGATCACCACCAAAACCTTATCACTTCACCCTTGTGCTGAAACATCTCCTGAAAATTTCATCAAAATCTGTTCAGAACCTTTTGAGCTATGTTGCTAACAAACAAACACACAAGAGAACAAACAGCAGCACAAACATAACCTCCTTGGTTGGGATAATAATCGTGATAGTAATTTTTTCATACTTTAGCAGTTCTACAGACTTGTGTGTGCATCATCATTTGCCTTAAGTCTCTGTCTTTTGTCCTCTAACCTGATTCACTCACATTTTGAACAATCCACTCAGGTGTTAAAGGAGCGTGATGCCCTGCAGGGGGGATGCAAACCACCTGTGTTAGTGAAGATCGCTCCTGACCTTACAGCCCAGGATAAACAGGACATCGCTGACGTCGTCACAGAGGTTGGTGAGGTGTTAAAACCACTTAAGCTTCTTCATTTGACTTATTTTGCTTTCCCCTGTCATCCTCTGATTTGCATTTATTGACTTGCAAAGCCTCATTTGACAGCGTTTTATTCACAGCTTCAAGATTTTTTTTATGAAGAGACAATAAGTTTTGGTTCTCATATCTTGATAAAAGCTAATTTAAAAAAAAAACAAGTATAAAACATTCTAAATGTATATAATAAAGTTTTGAATCCAGTGTATTAGATGTTTGATATCTCAATGTTTTGTTTTTTTTACAGTTTTGAATTTTGAATGTTTATGGTTTACCAAAATGTGTCAATTAAAGTGTAGAAATACAATGCATAGTATGGACATAGAAATATGGGAGCCTCAGATACATTAAAGATGAGTGGTATAAAAGAAACTGTTTTCCTCTTGCTTTATAAAAGCCCATTAGATAAATGAGTTTTACAAGGTTTTAAAAAATAACATCCCCTCTTCTTTACTTTTTGAAACACTAAATGCTATCCCATGCTCCTTTGAGTGTGAGGATACTAATCCTAATGGAAAAGCTGTTAAGAAAAGACAACAAAGCACAAGATAAACAGCACTCTGTTCCTCACAGTAAATTTAACACCTGAAATCTATGAAAATCAGTTTAGCCTTCACTGTCTCTCCCTGGTGTACTCTCGGTGTTTACAGCTCGGAGTGGACGGTTTAATGGTGACAAACACCACCGTATCCAGACCTGAGACACTTGTGGATCCAAACAAGTCTGAGGTTGGTGGGCTCAGTGGGCAGCCACTCAAAGACCTCTCTACCAGCACTGTTAGAGAGATGTACACCCTCACTAAAGGTAACAATGTGATTATCTGTGTGTTAAACTTGAAATTTTAACTTTTATTTAGCATAAACTTCGACAAATGATTCTTTTTAGGTAAAGTACCAATAGTTGGAATTGGTGGCGTGGCCAGTGGGCAGGATGCTTTGGATAAGATCCGTGCTGGAGCGTCACTCGTTCAGCTTTACACAGCCCTGACATACCAAGGACCACCTGTTGTGACGAAGATAAAGCGGGAACTGGAACAATTACTAAAGTGAGTATGACAGTGATAGAGTCAGGGACAATCTTGGATTTGAAATTTGATCTGAGTTGATGGCACTCTTTAAAATCTTTGCCAGGGTTAGACCTTGTTGATGAATTACGACTACATGGTGTTTTTTTGCTGTGCTCTGTCTTAGTGTGCGACGTGTGACGTGAAACTGTCCTCCACAACCTCACCTTTGTAACAGACTTTGGCTGTTCACACGGCTATTTCTGTTTCAGTCGATCACTGTGTTACGTATAAAAATGATGATCATAAGCGTTTGTTTGGTATAACTGTTTAACCTACACCTGAGTGTAATGTATAAGCTAATATGTTGTTAATTTTGCTGAAACATAAATTTATTTTCCTTTTTTATATTTTAGCATTGCTTTTAGCTGTAGGATATCAAAGTCCAGGCCTTTTAGCTGTTGATAACATCACCTATCATTGAACTCATTTTGTATTCTCCTTTTTTTCTGTCATGTAACAGAGAACAGGGTTTCAACAGCATCTCAGAGGCAGTGGGAGCAGATCACAGGGGAGCAGATTTGTCGACTCACAAAGCAGTCCTGCTGAAAGAGATGGTAAATGTCAAAACAGACTCTGCAACTGTAGCTGCCATTTCCTCAAACTGAGACGACACGGTTCGCCTTTTTTTGCACTGTGATGAATTCTGCATATTTATAATTGTCTATCAGCCATCCGTTGATGTCCAATTTAAACTAGTTATAACTCGAACCATTTTTTAAGGACTAATGTTGAGGAGTTTATTTGCTGAACACACAAAAACTGTATTTCTACCCTGAACTTCAATAATCCATGAATAATGATCTGTCATTTTAGGATTAAGGTGCTAAGACTTGTTTGTAAGTTTTTTTCAGACCTTTGTCCTATGTTACAGAGGAACAACAGAATATAAAATGCATACACTGACACCAAAGTGATTCAGTCCTAGCTCAGTTATAAACTGTTCTCTGCTGGTTAAAGAACATTATATGACCTAATGACATAAAAGCAAGAAACTTGTTTTAGCAGTATTCTTATCAAACCTTGTAAATTCAGTGTGTTTACCCATGAAACGAATGGAATGCAAAGACTTGATGAATTCAAAAGTGGTGAACTAAAACTACTTTGAATGTCATTTGGGTCAAGGAAGAGGGTATTTATTTGCTTTGTCCATGAAGAGAGGAGCTGAGGCAGAACCATTTATGACAGGGATTTGTTAGCTCCCTGTTTCAAGGTACATTTCTGAAAATTTTAATTTTGAAATGGCAGATGACATAAAGAGGAAGCTCTTTGTCCTTCAAACAATGATACCATATTTTCCATGTCTTCATTTTCACCTCCCTTCTCACAGAAAGTAAGGCTTCAACACTAAACTGGACAATTAGAAATTACAGAACAAAAGAGAGGGAAAAACGTTGAGAGCTATCGCTAGGCCGATAAACGCCTGCCAGCTTGATACGCTGGTAAATGTGATCATGACTGTGTGCCATTTCTTCATTTTCTTTCGAGACATTTTATTTATGCCAATTAATGCAAGAAATGTAGAGAACCGACAATTTAATTTTAAATATTCTGTATAAAAAGATATTACGTGTTCAAATGGGTAATTTACAAGTGATATCGAACTATGAAATGCTGTTGTACAACAAAATAAATGATGGTGCTTTTTAAAGAGCTTTGTGTCCTCAATGTCAAAAAGGAAACACAATGCACATTTTTAACATTATTTCATCCAGCTGATACTGAAGATTCCAGTAGCTGATTTAATGACAGTGTAAAGCTGTATGAACACAGAGATGACTGATGATCCTGCTTCTTTCGTTCTGGCAGACAGACAGTCCAGATACAGAAGGCCTCTGGTCACGGCTGTTACCTGCATAAAAATGCAAGTTTAAGCTTTGTAAACGAGCAGTGTCTTCTCCATGGCTCAGTATTACATCACACTGAAGAATAACAGCTTGTGAAATAACTGCATTACTTTTTAAAATTATTTTCAAATGAACCTGCCTTTGAAGCCACCTTGTTTTTTTGCTTGGAAAGACCTTGAAGCAAAGAGGAAAACAACATGTACCTTTCAAGAAAGCACATTTTCTCTGTTAATTTAAATCTTTGGTTGTTTAATGCAGTTGTGACTGTGAGTCAAGTTAAAGTAGTTCAATCACATTTGGAAGGTTTTCTTCCTTTCAGTCTCACTTTTATTCCTGGGTGTTTTTAGAGGCTAGCACATGCTGAGGTAGATGAATCATGCAGAATTATCTTAAAGATACAAAAACCAACACAGACAAAGTGACAGACAACAGCCTTATACCCCTCCATTTTTGAGTATTCATGTTATTTTCCTGTGGACTTCCAGCATGCCATTAACTGCTTACTGATTAACATTGACTTATTCTTCCTGGTCATCTGCCGAATCACTTAAAAGAAATTTAGAGCTTGTACATTTCAAAAGCACCTTGATTTCTTTACTGGGTCATTTCAGGTAAAAACCTCTCCCCTTAGCAGAATTCGTCATCCCCTCTGTTTCATCAGATGTGGTCATTGTGGTTTCACAGCCTCCTGCTAATAGAGGATGCTGTTTTTATTGTTACTCTGAGTACTCTTCAGAAATCCACAGGCTGAGATGCTTTCTTTGCTTATCAGCCTGCTATATCCGAGAATAGACATCACCCATTTGATTTAGTGAATGCAGCAGTGCTGTGAGGAGCAGCTGTGACCTGACCAACACCTTTTCTCCCTGTCCTTAGGCCAAATGCAAACTGACTTGTATCTCATAGGTCATCATCATGAGAGGGAAGGCATAGTCTGGCTTTAAGACAAAGAGAGTTAGTAACATGGTGGTTTCTTTGGTTAACTCTTTTCTTTTCCCTGATAGACCTGTTAAAAATCATTATTTAATTCATTTAAAGAGCTGATTAAAAATTTAAGCAGTGTTACACTTTTCATCTGTATGCAGAAAGGCTAGAGAGCATTTTTTGTTGAGAGATGACATAAATAATGTAATCTGTAAAGAGTTGCTTTATGCTAACATGCACACAGTTTTTGCCCAAATGGAGGAAATCAGTCCCTGTTTATCTGCAGGCAAAAAAAAGCAGTAAATTAATATTAAAGCTGGGGTTGGCGATTGATTTAGATACACTTTTTGTAATACTGGTTAAAAGGGTCTTTATGACCCGATGGTAATCAACTCATAGGGCTCTAATTTCGTGGCGCAGCGCAGGGGGCGCAAGCCTGGCGCACCCCACGCAGTGTTAATTTTGTGCGGCGCACCGCCGTGCGCTGCCAATTTGACAATTTGGTAGACCGTCTGCGCAGAGATGGGTGTGACGGCGCACCAGGGGGGAGGTGAAGGCGCACCTGGGGGAGGTGCCGACAGATTCGAGTGGCGCAGTGACAATTTCGTGCCAAAAAACAGTGCAGAAAGTGCGCTGAAAGCACGCCATCTCCAACCTGGTCTAACCTCGGCGCAGGGCGGAGCGCACCCTGCGCAGCTGTAATTTGGTGACAAGCGCACATGTGCGCACGCCTCAGAGGCAGGTTTCCAAAGTGTCAGGCACATTTTAATGCAATAAACAATCACAGCAATCACTATTTAATGTAGCCGTCTGAACCAGCATATACATTTGTATCTATATTAACTGTCCCGTCACATCTGATGTCGGAGTAAAGCCGTTTGTCATAATAGAAACTTAACCTGACAGCAGCTGGAAGTTTGATGCACATTTTACAAGTCAACAATAAACAGCCTTAACATCTGATACTGAGTATATATCTGGCTTCTCTCATTTCATTAAATTCAAAGAAAAGAGGGAGAAAAAAGACGAAGAAAAAGGAGAGAAAATAAATGTCTGTCACTCAGGATTTACCCGTGATTTCCCATATCCCTCTGTTTTAGTCTTTATTTTTAACGTGATCTAAAAAGATAGAGTAAGGAAAGGAGTGTATACAGTATCACTAAAGGCTCTGCTATTTGGCGATGACAAACCAGGAGTGCAGGTGGATCACAAGTATTATGAATGGATAAGCCAGCGGGTGTGAAACTGTCTCTTATTTTTTTTACTCCTATTAATGACAAAGGAACAGATTACATCTGTCCCGGGAGCTGGCCCACACGGTGACGCGCCCCGCTGTCCATTCTCATGCTGAATGACAGCAGCTCTGACCGTCTCCAGCAGCGGGGATCATTCAGACCAATCAGACGCTGCGCCTCGGCCGCAGCGCATTTAAAGGCGAGGAGAGGCGCTCATTTGATTGGTGAAGATAGCGATCGGCTGTAATAATCCCACTCACGTCTATTCTCCTCCTACTCTGACATGTGCGCGTGGAGGCAGAGACGCGGGCGTGACGCCAACCTCTGGCGCCTCTGCGCCATGAGTACGCCTCTTGGCACTGCAGGAAACTTGCAAAGTGCGCTGGTCACACCCAGTCCGCGCGGCGAAGGCCGGCGCAGGCAGGTGCGCCTGCGCTTGCGCCTGGTCTACGAAATTAGAGCCCCTTATGTGTTCTTAAAACAGAGCGAAAAATATCCGCTATCTACAGCAGGAGTAAAACAGGGAAAACCCCAACCAATAATCATGCCGGGACACCTGTTTTTAAACCAATCAAATCCCGTTGCCATTCTGCCCGCCTACTGCGCGTGCATTTTCCCGGCATGCACAGACTCGGTGCGTGTAGCCGAACTCATACGTATCAGAGTCCATGGGAGAATGCTTACCTTTCAAGTTTTGTCTTTGAAAATAAGGGAAGCCCTCCGTGAGCCGTCCCACAACCCCAACCAAGCTCCAGTATCCCTCACATTTTAAGCCCGGAGCCCTGAGGAGATGCTACTTTCAAATTCATGCTAGCTTTCCAAAATCGCCAAGCCCAGCTTTAAAGTATGTTTGCAACACATTGTAAAATCATTAACTCTGAAATCACTGCTTTGCACCTTTACACCTCTGTACCCATCAAAGTTTGGTTCTCAGGTCTGCATTGACATAATCCATGTGAAGCTTTTTTTTTTAGCTTGTTCACCTTAAGTGTCATCCAAGGCTGTTTTTCTGAATGAACCTCCCTCATGTCCAGCTCTTGGTTCTGTCTCCACATGGGACAGGAAAGATAGCCCATCCCAATCAGGTACAATGTTTAAGGGGCATATTTGTGAGAGCACCACTGATGAAGAACCAACAGACCTTCAAACACTGAGGAAGACACACTGCAAATGTCACCCTTCAAAAACACATAGCTTAGGATGCATAGGAAGGATTTAACAAGATTTGGCTGCATAATTACAGTTGAATATGAGTAAACTAACGCAGTCAGCTGGGACAGTAAGGTTGTGACAGGCTGCTTTCAGGTCTACAGCTAGCCTGGAAATGTGATGTAGAAATGGGATGAAAAGAGGCAGAGTTTGTCAACTAAGTGGGAGGCTTGAGTTAGAAAAAAAAGGGTTGACAAAATAATGAAATTGAAATCTCTCATACATTTTAGCTGCACATTTTTTCATGAAGCGTCTTTGGGCCCATTGCTTTAATTGTTTTGACTAACTTAATTTGATCATTTATGGACACGATTTACAAGTTTGGATGAACATGCACAAACCTCCTCTCTCTGAAAATGTTACTGATAGAAAATGGGAAAAACTTTCTACAGCTGTGTGAATGAATATTGTAATGTTCTGATAAATAGATAGATGAACCTTTCTTGTCCCGAAAAAAAGGGGAATTTGTTTCCACAGCCTTCCATATCATGTTGCCAAAGCACACCATCACACAGAACAATGGACGATCACAAAAAAGTGTACAAATAAAGAGCAAGACAGCACTTAACATTTTCTGGCAAATAGGTTAAGTCAAGGAGGTAGATTGTTCAGTATAGCCAGAGCAGATGGAACAAAACTCCTCTTAAAACGGGCCCTTCTGTATTTAAGAGTCCTGTACCCACATCCAGAGGGAAGGAGCTGGAAGAAGTGATGGAGAGGATGATCAGTTTCCAAGACTATTGACTTGGCAAGCCGGGCTATTGCTCTGTCGTTGAGTTCTGAGATGTTTGGTGTGGGTGAACGGATGATTTTGGATGCTGTGTGGGTGATTTTGAGGAGTTTCATTCTACTAGAGACTGACAGCATGGAGTAAAAACAGGATGAACAATACAACAGAATGGACTGAATGATGCTCTTGTACAACAGCAGCAGAAGATGTGGAGTGACGTGGAGAGAATTGAGTGTCAGGAGAACATGAAGCCTTTGTTGTGAGCGTCTGATTACAACTTATTTTTTTCGTACTTTATTTTGATTTAAAGTTTATTGCATTAGCATGCAAGGTGACCAAAAACAGAGAGAATGGAGATGGAAGGTTTGTGCCTGACAACTTGCATGTGGGTGTGTGTATGTATAGATGGATAGAGAAAGAAAATTGTTGGAATCTCATTTATAGCCTTTAGTGAACCGAGTTTTTTGTGTGATATATCAGTGTATTGACTTTGAGTAAATCACCAACACTTATCATGAATAAAACACTGGATTAAAATTTCCATATTTAAGGAAGAAAAGAACCCCTAAGAAAAAAACATGCATATAACCTGGAATCTGTTAAATAGATTTCATGAAAACAAAAAGGTTTATGAACCTTAAACCCATGGCTCTAGTTACCATCTTTTCTGTGAAGTGTGTCCACTGCAGCATTTTTTTATACTGGAGGCGTGTGAGAAATGACACCCTCTTGATTTCTGACAACCAGAGGGTAGCTCCTAGGAGGAAACCTGCGTTTGCATGCCAGACATTTTAATTCCATGACTGTATAAACAGAGGGGATGTAAACGCTGGAGCAACTTCAAAACCAGAGCAGAGAAAACCCGCAGAGACCATGAAGCCGCTCAGACCTAAATCCAATTTGATGAAAACTGTGAAATTACATGCAATATACAGAAGATTTCCAGTTTGACTGAACCACACCAGAACAGCTAGGAAGAAAAGAGACGCTCGTATCTATCTCTTTCTGATGTTTGAAGATATGCAGCTTTCCCTCAAACAGATTCACAGCAAACAGCTTTGCTGAGAAAGTGTGAGGATTGCTTAGGCTGCCAGAGCATAGATAATGTCTGTTTGGTTTCCACTTTAAGACAGTTTCGTGTTTTCCTCTAAAATGACAAACTACTGAATGTAGTTCAATGTTAATATTTTCCGAATAAAATGAAGAAGAAAAATAGATCAAAACAAAAGTAAGAAATAAAGCCTTGACTTAAGAAAATAAAAATCTAAAGTTAATATTTTAGTATGAAAGGTCATAATAATGTGCTAAAAGTTATTTTAAGATAATAACTTACAGTTATGAGTAAGAGGGTCATAATTCTGGTACAAGAGGCCGAAGTTATCAGAAAACCATTAAAATTTACAAGATTCAAATTAAAACTAGAAAAGCACTCGAAGAGTGCAGACCTCCACCAGCGCCACAGTCCTCACCAATATTGTTATTTTCACCATAAAGATTAGTCCTACCTTTATTCATGTAAATATTTAGATTCCTTGACCATGAAAACATACCATTAGCAACTGGATTCATAATTATATCTATTTTAGTTCAGTAGTTATTCACAAAAATCACAATTTTTGTCATGGCGGCCAGACGCTGACCCAGATCAACACCAAAATCGGATCAGTTCTTCCTTTTCCCATGCTGAACATTTCCTGAAAATTTCATCAAAATCCATCCATTACTTTTTGAGTTATTTTGTTCAAAGACAGACAGACAGACAGACAAACAAACTCTCCCAAAAACATAACCTCCTTAAAGGTAATTATAAAGCTAAAAGCTTTAACTAAGGATTAAAAAGTCAAAATTGACTGTCTGAAGTTGCTCTAATAGAGATAGAAGTATTAATTATGGAATAAAAGTCAGTGTTATGCATTAAAACCTGAAATTCTGAACTAAAGTTTAAAACGGTGGGCTAAAAGTCTTCATTTGCTGCTAAAAAAGAAAAAAGAGAGGCGGAGAGATCAGAAGCTTAAAAAAATGACCAAGTCAAAACTGGGAGTTCAAAAGCCATGGTTAAAAAAATAAAAAGGTAGGGATTAAATATGACAATCAAGTGTTTGGCAGTAAAAGTCCAAATTATACAATGAAATTAAAAAAGTGTGTGTAAAACTTAAAGTGAAGACAAAATTGAGAATAGAGATACATGATTATTTAGATTCAAGGAACACAAGACGAAAGTGAAAATATTTAACATAAAAGTAAAGAAATAAAAATCAAAAGTTGAGATTACAGCACAAGTATCAAACAAAACTTTCCACTCAAATTAAAATGTTGAAAGTTGAGGATTATAAAAATGATTAGGTTTAATGTATGAGTTTGAAATGCCTATTACAAGATAAAGACAAAAACCTTTAGATAAAATCAAACAGTGCGGTAGAATTTCCAATAATGAGATTAGATAGTATTACAACTTAAAAAAAGTCATTGTTGTGTGATCCAAGGTAAAGCTACGAGACAAAGAGTCAAAATTATTTGATACAAAATCTTTTTTAAAAAAGCACAATAATAAGAAATCAATTAAAGTATTAAAGTTTAAAAAAAAAATAGTAAACTATATTATGATGGGTAAAATATGAGGTATAAAGCCACACTTAATTCTATACAAATTGCTGTATTTCATATTGATTAATCTATGTTTATAAACACAATGTAAATCCAAATCAGGAGACTAAAAGTCAAAACAACACATTGATTGTTGAAATACAAAAAACAAAGTCATAGCTATAACATTAACGAGCATTGAGCAAAACAAAGAGAAGATTACTTTATTTTACCACATTCACTTTTGCCAAAAGTTGCATAGTGATGCGCTCATGATAAAATATTTTTTGCCATAATGGATGAAATATTAATAATTAAAATAACTGTAATTAAAAGTTGAAGAGTATGGCTTTGACCTCCTGTTTTTTTAATGTGTTGAGATTAAATTTGTTCTGATTTGGTGCTTTGCAATTAAAGATTGATTGATTAATAATATTGAGATAATGGGTAAAATTATAAGAGAAAGTTTTTATAATGATACTTTAAGTGAAAAAAAGTCCTAATTATGAGATAAAAAAGTACAAGGTATAAGATGAACAAATATAAAATCTATGACATCTGAAGCTGAAGTCAAACTAAAAGTCAAACTGAGACAAGAAATCCAAACTTTAGCTTAAGGAAGGATAATTATGAGATGAAAATCAAGAGAGTCAGATGATGATTTGTTTTTTAATGATAAACTCTCTTCTGCGGTGGCATAAATGATCCCCCTACAAATGATTGTGACTATTACAGAAAAGTCATCTTAAGTTACAAAATCCTGAGTTAGACCCCTCAAATAAACACATGATTTTTAAGTGTATGATCAAATTCTCAATAAATTATTTTTGCAGCCCTTTTCTCTTGTTGATTAAAGCATATGGTTTTATAGCAGTGCCGTTCAGGGTCACAAGAACATTTTTAAATCATAGTTTGATGCTCTAATTTTATTGTTGCTTCAGAGTGACTTGAGAGCCGCTGCATCGTTCATTTTTTGAGCAAACATCAACAGTGTGTTTCAAAGAGCTGCAAGGTTATCCACTTAGCTGATAAGACTTTTCAAGAGAAAAATAGTTGCATTTTATGTTCTGTCTGACTGTAAAGGAGATTTGTTTCATTGTTTTTACATGTTCACTTCGATCATGTGGTAAGAAGACATGTTCAGGTGCAGTGCGATGTATAAGTGTGTTACACAACTGTCAGCAGAGCTAACTTGAAGCAGAGGTGATTATGTAAGCTAGAGAACTGATGGTGTTTGTGAAGGAGGAAGAGGAGGACAGCTGAGATCCTGTCAACTTTTGTCAATTAAACAAGTAGAAACGTTTCTCCTAAATCATTTTGGTGATAGTTTACAACTTGGATGTTTAATTTGAATCATATTTCATCAGGTACACTATTGCAAACATGTCGATTGCCTTTTTTCCTATGAAGTGCAAAAATGTTGTAATATAGTTAAAACGTAGCTTTGTGTTTGTTTAGATCAGCTGGCTATGTTTCTGGTTTCTAATATCTTTCATAAAACTCAGCCAATGCCTAGATTAGCTTTAAATAAATAGACAAAATAAATTAGAGTATAATAATAATTAAATAAAGATGACGGAGACCAGACAACTCTCAGGCTGAATGATAGCATTTGAATAAAATAATTTTATGATGTGATTTGAAAGTAAGTAAGTTGGGGGACATTGGGCCTTTAGAGGTTATAGCCTTATAAATAAAAAAAGAAATAAAAGATATCAATATAGAGTAACTTTTCAATAAATACTTCTTTAGTATTACAGCCATTTGTCATTTCATTGGGTATTTGTAGATGATTATGCATTTGTGGACTGTTTCAAGTTTATATTAAAGAATGGAGTATCTATTATGCTGTGTATCTTTTCTACTTAATTCATCATCATTCCTCTGTGTTACCACATTAAACATGTAGAAAGGTCAGTGTCAGGTGTGCAGTCAGGAAAGGGTCAGGAAAGGTTGTTGGTGAGCACCGTACAAGAAGATTGATGAATTGATTTTATGTTATGCTTATTTGTTGACTGTCATATGAAGTGAGCGTATGAATATAGATTCTCTTCAGTTATGTGTGCTTGATGCCGGATGGTTTTTCAGCTCACTGACCACGAGTACATGAGAACATACTGTAAACCAGTGTTACCACACCCTGTATGCCTTTCATACATCACTGCACATCATGCAAATAAGAGCTCAGTGGGAAGAACCACGCTTTTCAGTTTTACTGAGTGGTTGCAAAAATGGGAGTAAATACATGTATTAGAGGATTTCATTTTGAACCTGGAGACAGGGGGATTAACATGCAGCAATATAAAGGTCCTGTAGATACACACTAGACATGGGACTTTCCTGTAGAGCCAGCTGCCAGCCAATCAGCCATATACTTACAATTACTGCTGGTACCATTTTTTTTAATCATGGCTAAATCCTCATATGGGCAACAATGTATAAAATATTTTTGAAAATTCTGTCTGTTATTTTCTATTGCATCTAAAATAAGAAAACAGTCAAGATATATTTTTTTACAAAGCATCACATTTATTTTCCATTTACAGTTTGTATGCTGCCCATTTTGGGTGTATATATTATACTTTTGCAATCTTAGAAAAATATATGTCGTACCAACTTTAAAAACACAAATTATTCAGTCATTTCTTTCGCACGTTTTGCATACATTCAATACGGTTGAAAAATATTGAAAGTAGGTATTCAAATATGAGTTATCACAACAGACTCCAAAAACTTCCTATAAAAATAAGAAAGGGGCTGAATATCATTTTATCGATACAATTCTGTTATTGATCTGATTTTTATTGATCCTCTTAGTGATTCCTGTGGATTTTCTGTGTGATAAAAAATGGCCTACACAGGTTTTCTGTGACAAAAGCATCAAACATGTCGTTTTCAGTACTGTGCTGCATTAGATGAATGCTTCTGCGAGTTGCTGCTTGTTCCACTGTTGCTTGAAATCACACAGACACTTGACATCCCGCTAAAGTTGAGCCACAGTTTTGACTACTTCTGTCTTCTGTAGGCCTTGGTAATTTGTTTGACTTGTTGCTGTATCTGCTGATTTTCCAATTTGCAGAGCATGCAGAACATGATAAGAGAATTGTTAAGCTTGAAAACTAATGACATTAATTTCCTTGAGCTATTTCTTATCAATTCTAAAGTAGAATTGGCTTTTGTTTCACATTCCAAATAAAACATCTGATCCTTTAATGAATGTTTCCTCTGTGGTGACCCTGTAGTAACATTTTGCCAACATTTTGACCCGCCCTGTTGACAGATTTGTTCTCACAATGATGAATTAATTAACAAAGCCTGCTTGGTTTAGCGGGGAAGACCAATGGACCCACTGGTTGGCAATTTTTTTTTTCAAGCAGTTGACATCTCCGTACATCCATGGAAAGCCCTGGTGCACACAGCAGAAAATGGTCTTAAGATTTTTAGGATATTTTGAAATCTAAACTACCTCAAGAGCTTGTCACCTGCTGTCAATGTGACTGAAGTATTCAGCCCTGTGTTCCCTCTGTAGACAGCTTCTTTAAAGGTATTGAAGCCTCTGGCTACAGGAAGTCACAAGTTTTATTAATGTAATATTTATTGTATCGGGACAGTTCGAAACAAGAGAGTGCTGCCACACACTACAGCATTTTAGTCTGAGCTAATTTGCAATGCATGTTTAAAGACATGAAAAACAACAACAAATACTGCTAAAAGGAAAAAAAATAGCAATACTAACAAACTCAGTGGTTACAGACAGAACAATACCAAAACAATACATACAAGTCAAGTTAAAAAAAAGAAAGGATCAGTTCAATCAATCAATATTTGTTTGTATAGCACTAAACCTTAATAAATGTTATCACTTTACATAAGACTGTCAATGCCATACTCTTCATTTTTTAATTATTTTTATTGACTTTATGAATTCTTCATTTTTTTATGTTTATTCCAAGCCCAACATGAAACCGCTATGAGTACAGCACTTTGCCACAGTCGTCAACAGTTGTTAAGCACCAGGAAGTCTCAAACATAACCAGACTCTTTGAACAGCCATCCACCGCTCCACTAAAGCTGTGTTCGGAGTGTGTGTGGGCTGAGGTAGGGAGGTGGGCAGAGACATGGGGAAAAAATTAGATTAATAATTACAACAAATGTATGGATTCATGGGCCATAAATGTGCCCTTATGATATTTGTCGTATCATAATTGTCTCTATTTGATAGTGTGATACAGTTTTGCAGGAGTGTAAGAGAACGTGATGCTGTGCTGGCTATATATATTTGCAAATGCAGATAGACCTGCTCAGTGCTACAATCCCCCACTGGCTCTGTGTGCTCCTTCTATCGCCAATATTGCACTTCTGAAACTTCCTCTCAAGGTGAAGCATTTGGGGTTCAACTGGTCTGCCTGTCTCATCTCTATGACATTCACAGCAGAGGCGGTATGGTGAATGTTAAGGCTTACATCAGCAGCATGAATGTGGCTGGTGCCTGCTGGTGGAGACATTTTGGATCATGGTGGCTATTATTAAATGTCTTATGTTGTGACGGATGTGACATTACAGTGAGGTCAGACACTGTGTGTCTGTCAGTCTGATACCAAGTTATTATCCTCAATGCTTTTTGTGTATATGAAAAAGCAGCTGATATCCAACACCCTAGACTGCATGTGGAGGTGGTCTGGGATGCCCTGGTTTTCACCTTCATGATAGTGTAAACTAAACAAGCACTAACACACATTGAACAATGCCCCAGGCACTGACGTAATCTGCAGTAGATCACCAGCCCCACCTCCAGTACACCCTCCTGTAAGCCATAAAGGCTTATGGCTCAACTCATGATAATGCTGTGCAGATAATTTTGTGCATTCTTGAACGTGGATTGACTTTGAACACAGAAAGTTAAAACCCTTGTGTTTTAAGTCACAGAGTCTTTGTGTGAACATAGCTAGTCATTTCCAATGTTTAGCACCAGTTCCTAAAAGCTTTAACAAATAGAAATTATTTAACTACACACACAACTCTGCTGGAGCTCTTTGTGGAAAACAAATGATCTACCGGTATTTGCAAAATGTGATGATCTTGGCCATGCTTGTGCATGTTTCTTTTTCTAAGCTGATCATGGTAAGTTGGAGTTAGATTATTGCTGAGATGGTAAAGTACAGTCTAGAATGAAGTCAGATCTGTCACAGATCATTATGTCAACTTCCAGGAAACACTTGAAATATTTCAATAGACAGTAATGCAGAAGCCATGTAGGCCTGATTATGTAACTCATGATGCTGCTGGTGCTGTCTGAGGTCACTTTTGCCATAAGGAGCTGTGACAGCTGTGAGCCAGTCAGGACAGGCTTCTCTCATTTATGAATTTTCTATGTAGCACTGTAAACACAGGCATTACAGTTTGTATTGAGAAGAATGGAGAATCCACTTGAAGCACTTCCCACATATGACAATTTTCTTGATCTATTTTTAGCATCACCTACACTTGTGCCTGGTTTTATGTAACGTGTACCTGTAACATAGAAAGCAAACACCCACTCACTCTCAGTGGGGCTGAAAAACCATATGGGACTTCAGTTCCCATTAGCCAAAGGCAGCGTGAAGAAAGCTGAGATGACCATCCGCCAGACTTAAAAGTGGATGCTGTACAGCCTCTTAATATATTAACCACCTCAATGCATATCACACACACACACACACACATACATACATATAGCAAATCTATCCAGTCTAATACACTTTGTTGGTATAAAACATTCTAAATAACAAAGTTTACTTTGTACTAAATAGGGAATTGATATAGGATAAAACCTGTTTGATATATTCAAACCCCATTAAAGGCAAATAAAAACACAAATTTAAAAAATACAGTCCAATACCATATTTTCAAACTTCATGATGATCTTGCATTAAGTCTCAGTCGAGAGGTACGGGGTGTAGTTTGTAGGCAAACCCATCAATCAACATAATGCTTTGTCCATCTCCAAAAAAAGCTTTGTATTTTTTCAAGTTGTTGCAACTGTGCATTTTTTGATGGATAAGTGTTTTACTAACTTAGTTTTAATTAATTTAATTTACTCTTCAATTAAAAGTAAAAACCTACTGGATGTGTAACGAGCCCCCTAACATGGAGCCTTTGTAATAAATATTTGAGCAATCTCTGCACCTGAGGACAATCTGCAGTGACAGGACCACTCAAGTTAAGTGCAATCGTGAGTTTATTGAGGAGCCTTCAGCTGAACCGTGCAGGTTGGTGTATATAAGGTTAGGACCTCTGGTAGACCTGACCATCAGTCTGTGGACTCAGCTGAGGATCTGTCTGCTGGGCAGCTGGGATCACTGGGGCCGCATTTTGATTGTGGCTGAATAATCTAACTGACATAACTGTGAGGTACAGGACAGAGTGACGGACAGATACGGATGGAGTCATGTTTATGGACTCTCAAAGGACCTTCTGCTCTTTTAAGAATAAAGAAACATCATCTGAGGCTAAGAGGAAGAGGGGATGCGTTTGATATGAGTAATAGGTATTTCTGATTTTCCCTGCTCTCCATGCACAGCATTTCAGCTATAAAATGAAATGCGTGTCCATGTTGGACTCATGTCTGTCATTTTAAAGCTGTCCTATTAGAATTACCAGCAAACACAAGACACTTTGCTTTGGAGAGGATGGACAGAAAATTACAGATAAGTGTTTGGCAGGCGAGACACGAGTTCATGTGGAATACTTGTAATCCATCCTGTTAAGTGAACAGCAGAACTATCACATCTGTATCGGCTCTCCACATAAATAAATGGAGGAGGGCTTTATACATGCATGTCTTCTCAAACCAGTGTAGTGCTGTATGGGTTTATATGGGGAATGTCATGAATAAAATTATAAAAGTGACACATGTGATCAAATATTCTAATTAATAATAATAATGATAATACATTTTATTTATACAGCGCTTTTCAAAAACTCAAAGACGCTTTACAAGGATAAAAGGATAAAAGTACAAATTAAAAACAATATACAGAGAAAACAAGGTGACAAGAAAATACAGAGCCAACAAGAGGGCCTTCAACAAACAGAAAAACAGTTAAAAAAATAAGTATGTATTGTTTATGAGATTAAACTGGAGAAATTATAAGTTAAAAGCGGTGTGAAACAGGTGTGTTTTCCATTTAGACTTGAAGGCAGTAAGGTCTGTGGTGTCCCGGGTGTGTTGTGGGAGTGAGTTCCAAAGAGAGGGCGCAGCAACAGAGAAGGCTCTGTCCCCCCAGGTTCGATGCTTGGTCCGAGGGACAGTCAGGAGGTTTGTGTCTAATTGGACAAGAATCAATCCACAAGGGCTGATGGTAGCACGGCATTAGTGAGGCTTCTTACTCTTTGCATCAATTTGCATAAAACAGTGAGGGAACAGATTAAGTTTGTTCTGAATAATCCAGTTGGACCGGACTTAGACTTAACATGTTATGGTTTAATTATGTAGATTCAATGTTCCTTTTCGACTAAGTGGTGGGTTTGTGTTCACCATGGACAAGTTTGCCTGAACACTGGTCTATCTAGTGATTTGGATATCTGTAGACGTACACTTGTGTGAAACAGGCTTCATATTTCCCATTTTCAAACTTTAATATCCTAAAATTAAGTCAATCTGCAAATCAAATCATTATATTTCAATTTGAACACTCCTCTCAGTCAGCCTCTACTTTTGTCCTTTTTTTTTTTTAGTCGATTTAGTCTTGAGACATATGCTCTCTTAAAAACTTTGGGAACAAAGGCAGATTGCCCCTGAAAATATGCACCTTACAGTAAAATGTTCTCTTTTGTCCAAGGGTAAGGGTAGGAAGTAATACTTAATACTCTGAGTGACTTATGTATTTTGGCTAATAAGAGGTAGCCTTGCAGAGCAGACGGACCTGCCTGATTCTGAAATCATGCATCTCCGTCTTTCCAGCCTCCATTGTCCAATGGTTTCACTCGGCTGAATGCTTCACGGCCCAATCAGGACAGAGAGGTGGGAACAGCGGGAGCAGCAGGCCTAACGACAACAGGAAGTGAAGTCACTTTCTGTTGTACAAATAATGGCAGCTACTGTCAGTTGGCCTGTGGTCATCATGGTTACTCAGTTATACTTGGCAAAATATGCTCTCCTCATAAGTTTACTTTGTAGGGATTGTCTTTGACGAGGTTCATGTCACAAATAAGTGTTAAATGACACATCTATGTGGTATAATTTAATGTGAAAGGATAGTCTTTAGGTAGTTACGCTATCAGCTAACTGTTGTTAGCCGCTACAGCAAGGGCAAACAACAGTTAACGACCATAGCTGTTAGTCGTAGTGGCTAACAACAGTTAGCAACAGCTAGCCGCTGACAACAGTTAGCCGATACGGCTAACATCCATTAACTGTTGTTTGCCCTTGTATGCCGTTAGCCTTAACGGCTAATGGTTAGCTGTTAGCTGCTACCTTTAGCCACTACATATGCATATGCATAGCAGTGCTGCTTGATATGGATTGGTCTATGATGAGTGTGATGAGCCAAACAATTGTCCAGTCACAAGCGACTGTTATTTTTGAAGGTTCTGCCCCTGAAAACATTTTTGCAGGGCCTCCTTCCCAGATGGATTAATAAAATATTTCCAATATGGAACTGTCCGTCTGGCATGTCAGATTAAATAAGAGGTGCTTTTGAGGCTAATCTGCGCAGCGCAGTGGCAAATTAATTTTGGTCAACCTGAAAACACGGACAAGTATTTGTTGAGTCATAAAGAGGTTGTATCATGCTTCTTTGAGTGCTATGCCCCTTTAGTGTGTTTTACATGTCTCCCCTGAGAGATAGAGTGCTTTGATATGCAAGACAACAAATTTCACAGCATTTGCTCTCCTGCTTCTCCTCCCGTAAACAAGCAGAAGCTTCCTAAAATGGCTTATTCCCTTGGCCTCCCTGACAAACCCACTACTAGAAATTCCTACTATTATCCATTGAAGAGCTACGACCAGGTTGTTAATTAAAGGAAAAGTTCGGTTCCTGCAGCTTTTACATTGTTTATAGAATGAAGAACAACAATATACTCACCCAGAAGGCTTTCCTGATGCAAACGGTGCTTCGGGAGATATTTAGATCCAAAATCGAGCAGCAGACACCGATATAATGGTAGCCCGTAGGGCATAGATCGCCGCTCCTAAAAACTGCATTAATCGTTCAAAAACTCATGTTTTTCACCGATATTCCATCATGATTTGCTCCGAAAGGACCGCCATTGCAGCCTGTGTCTCTCCACACAGCGCTGTGTGGCTGAACTAACCTCTGAACTGACGAGCTGTTTACATGCTCTTCGCGCATGCGCAGTACTCTCTGGAGCGTTGAGATCGCTTCCTTATCTGTATATCTGTATACTGTGGCTCCAAACTGTAAGGACGTCCATCATATTCAAAGTCCTCCGCCTCCACATCTTCATGCCATAGACATTCTTTTGCACAAAACTGGAAGAAGAAAGTTGATTTGTAGCTGCCGATCTTCCCTGAAACAATGAGTCAAGACTGGCAAGATGCGCGAAGAGCATGTAAACAGCTCGTCAGTTCAGAGGTTAGTTCAGCCACACAGCGCTGTGTGGAGAGACACAGGCTGCAATGGCGGTCCTTTCGGAGCAAATCATGATGGAATATCGGTGAAAAACATGAGTTTTGGAACGATTAATGCAGTTTTTAGGAGCGGCGATCTATGCCCTACGGGCTACCATTATATCGGTGTCCGCTGCTCGATTTTGGATCTAAATATCTCCCGAAGCACCGTTTGCATCAGGAAAGCCTTCTGGGTGAGTATATTGTTGTTCTTCATTCTATAAACAATGTAAAAGCTGCAGGAACCGAACTTTTCCTTTAATTGATTGCAGTTAATCAGTTATTTGAAATTTCAATACAAGTGCAACATGGTCAGTATTTCTTTGAGGTCAGTATGTGTCAAACACATCCATCCATCCTATGTACATATCCTTTCAAAACAATTTCAATTTAAATCTTTTGCAGCAGAGGTGCTGTGGCACACTTATCAGAAAGTGAATTATATTTCTTCAGAGCAGAAATTTCAAAGACAGAAAACTTATCAATCATTTGATCATTTTAATAGTCATTTTACAGTTACAGTCACACATTTGTTTTTATTAATGACAAAAGAACCAAAAACATTTGTGTGTCCACACTTTAAAGGTTCATGTCGGCTGTTCTTAAGTCTATCAGTAACAAAAATGCTTGGTAAAACTGTAACAAATGCAGTATGAAATAAATTCAACCCCCTGAACACTGAAACTTGTTCATTTTTATATAGTTGTGACCTTTGACATGTCTGTCTACTTTAGTGCTTCTGCCACAAGCCTCTGGTGGACTCTTATGGAACTGCAGTTTTTTGCACCTATACATTACATTATTTTACAGCAGAACGGCTTGCTCAGGGTCTGAACATGACATAACGATAGAAAGTGTAGAAACAAACTTTTATGTCTGAATACACATTGAAATATCACTGGTTATGTCATCACCCCCTTTTGAACTTATACATTCTCTCTGAATAATTCTTGCTTGCTTCTCACTTTGCCTCACTCGGACTTCTCTCAGCACATAAACCAGGGGTCTGGAAACATTTGAATCAATACATTCAGTTGACCGCAATACGTGGGGGAAATGTTTTAGAGTTCTCGTCATGTGCAAAACCACTATTGAGGTATTTTTGACTCCTACAATCCTGTACATGACTTGTTTCCCCTTAAGCAAAAACACAGTATCTGAAACCCGCCCCTCCCTGTCAGCCCCCTCAGCCATCTCTGCCTTTGCCCTTTCCTCTGTTGAGCCAAAAACAGACTCCAGCCACAGGTGGTTTCTGTGCTTTATCGGTTCTGACACACATCCCTTGCCTTAAGAGCTTAGGGAGACAATTAAAAATTCATTAGGACCATGAAACCAGAGAGGATAAAAAAAGAAATGGGACAGACAACAATACATAACCTTGTTGAGGCCACAAAGTTCTCTGACCCGTCTGCGATGTCTCTTGCTGGCGGCCTTTTTTGTTTGTGTGTCTGTGGTTGTGTTGTATCTGTGGAGGGACATAGTTGGCCTGAAATGGAAAGCAAGGCTACCCTGGTCTGGTGCCATCCTGACAATCACAAAGGAAAAAAAATCCATCCATGACCCTTTTATCTTTTTAGTGAGAGCAGCTTTAACTTTTGTCTATTTGAAGTTTGGATGTTACCAGAGCAGGACACCTGCCTCCTGAAAGGCTTAAGATAACATGACTGAAGCACATTATCCTGGCATTTGGCAACATTCAAATGATCCTGACTGACAAATAAACATCATTCCTGTTCTTGGTTTACTTGCAAATTAGTCTAAAAATTCTGCTCCAACCCATACACCCCTAAAACGGGGCGTATTTATTTAAAAATAGTGTATTTACTCTCTTCAATAATTTATTGTTGCTGCCATTAAAATGCATTTTCCCTCAGACTTCATAAAAAGTTTATTCCTGGGCCTTTACCAACCATATCCTAGGCTGCAGAACTCAGATGAAACTGACTGTCTAATGTTTTGAAGTGCTTAGTGACTTCAGACTTGATTTGGGTTTAATATTCAATTTTGATAATTACTGCGTATGTTCACAATCGTTCAAAAAAAATTTAAGGTCTCATAAACTGAGTGCCCCCTATCCACCCATGGTCTCAGTATGTCTGTGACCCAGTCCAGTCTGCTTTGATTAGGCGACAGGTCTGCTCTGTGTAGTTAGTCAGTTCTTTGTTGCTCATGGCCATGTTTTCAATGTCTCCATATAATGTTTACAGGGGTGTCCAAACCATTGCTCAGAGGCCAGTTGCCCAATTAGGAAAAACATTTTGCTAATAAACTTCAAACGCAAACACTCCAATAGAGTCTGTCAGTTTTGTGCAGTTTACTCTTGTTTTGAGTAACAGTGTCCATAATCTGCTGCATGCAGGGGCCTATCCAATGGAGGATATCTTCTTTAAGCATACCTTAACCCCTACTGAATGAGTTTAACTAACTCTAATACAGCCATACTTGCATTTTTCTGTATGTGAGCCCCTGTGAAAAAATTTGGACAGTCTAATGCTGTATACAATTTATGTAAGAGGTCAGACGGGGGAACCGAGAATCACGTCACATCCAAGTTGAAGCGCATTCAAGTTTTACCCAGGAGCAAAAGTCCAAAAGCATTTTCAAGTTAATAAAATTTACATTATAAAGTAATAAAAATTCCTATAACTGGGGAAAAAGCCTCTTCATGCAGATACTGGCATTGTAAACAAGAGAAAAGGGAAGAAGTCCCAATTTTGCAGAAATTTTATCTTGTGTATAGAAGTAAATTATCAAACAGAGGGAATTTGTAAAACTCTAAAGGGCATATAAAACAGAAAAAGGCATACAATGGACTGCTCAGACATGATCATACATTTAATTGCATGCCGCACGCAGTTTAGAGGCTCTCTATATTTTTTATTTGAATGGCTGAATAGGGGGATTTAAATTGTCTAAAAACAGAACTGTGGCTGATCAGATTGGCAAACATCAACTCAACTGTGATGTTTCAGCAAATAAAAGTTTATCCCTAAACAGGCTGCATCTTTGACATTTGGCAACAGCCTACAGCAGATTTTCATACTGCGCGAGGGCAGACGCAAACAAAAGACTGGATGGAGGAAGTTTGTATTCATACATGTTAGCCTCACACACTAAATAAATATTTTGGAAAAAGGCACAATGGCTGAATTATGTGCAAATTGTTACATGTCTAAAAACACAGTCTGTATTTTATATGCAAATGAGACTCTTCAGATAAATGTACAAAGGTGACGCACAGCTGATTGGATGCTTCATGTATCCAGGATTTGCTCTCACTCTGTCTCTCTCTCTCTCTCTCTCTCTCTCATTGTCTGTCCTCCCTCTGCTGCTCTCTATCTGTTAATTTCCCACTTCGCACTCTTGGCCTTAATCACATGAGGGGAGAAGTGTCAGATCAATCATTCCTTGATGAGATTGGATGTGAATTACGCTATCTCTCTCTTGTGGGCTGACTAACACCATTAGCCCCTCTCACCTGTTGAATTTTTTGTTCTCATGTCCTTTTATATTGCAGTATCAACATCAACATCTAATGCAGTTATTCAAAAGTCCTTTCTGTTCCCCCCAACACACATACCCTCTGATCATACTCACAATAATCTGGGTCAAAAGACCCCGTCCTCTGGGTCTTTGGGCTTCGGCTGTACTATTTTAGATGCAGTGTGGAGGTGAGCGAGCACTTTTAAACTCATTCTGCTTTAAGCCAACATACTATCAACAAGTTCTTCATTATTTACAGTATACTGGGCTGACCTTCTCAACACTGCATCACATAACAAGTTTCTTTAACCACCACTCATATTCTGATCATAACTTAAAATAATTAGTAAAATGATTGGTCTCCCGCAGCTTGTGTCCTAAGTTTCAAAGGAATTCTGAACTTTGTTAATCTTACTTACTCCACCAAGGACATCGGTTTTGCCAGTGCTTCATTTGTGTGTTTGTTAGTATGTTAAACAGGATAACTTGAAATGTGAAGAATGGAATTTGATTTAACAAAAGGACAGGCTAGAAATTAGCCTAAAACCATTTGATTGAATTTTGATGGAGAAACCACATCCAGATGCAGATCATGTTTTTTTTTTTAATATATATTTTGTTCACTTTGTGAGTTGAGGCAATGTTCAACATTTTTGCCAACAACTCAAAAAGTTCTCAAAATATTTGGATGACCTTATCATTTAATATTGGTCATGTATTGGCATCAAACTGAAAATATCACTTTATTGTTTGGCTGTTTTCAAATTGTAGTTGATTTTATTGCTAATCAACTTTACATAGACAAGGAATTTGACTTTGTGTTTTATTTATGTTTTGTTGAATTCTTTTTGGAAATTATAAACACTGTCCTTGAAGATACATGCTATAAAAAGAATGGTGTAAAGGCTGTAAATGAGGAAATGGAGTGCGCAAAATGATGCTGTGATTTTTATATTTGCCTTTTTTATTAATACAGTGCTCGGTGGTGTACCAGTATCAGTGATAGCAAGCTGCCTCAAACTACCATCTACATTGCTCCCACAGGTAAAAAACAAAAACAAAAACAATAAAACAGTGGAAGATAAAAAGAATGGCATAGTGGAGAGCTTTTTGACACAATTAGCCAACTGTTTTTCTCTTTGGTATATATTGACTCACACACCTACACACTGATAGCACGATTTCAAACCGAGCTATAGCACTGTGTTAACAACACAGGTTTGAGAGGTTAAAAGGCTTAAAATGCATTAAAATCCCTGGCTTCTTTTATTGCATTATACAGGAAAGGATTAATAGTACTTTTATATGATATTTAGGCTATATTGCTTAGCAGTATGCTTTGCAAGACATTACCTCCCACCACAACTAATTTGAGTTGATGCATCTGAACATTTGCTTTATTTATTTCACCCCAGCATCACCAGGAGGATAGATCGGTGGCAAGGCAGAAAATGTATTGGTAAATTTTAGATTTAAAAAATACTCTAATTTCATCTGCACATTCTTAGAAAATAAAACATTTTCTATTCACTTGGCAAAGTCATGAGTAGGAGTGCACAGCATTATTGGTACAATGTTGGTATAACAGATAAGTGGCCATAAAGTTGATTATAGTATCAGTAGATAAATGTTTCAGACTAATATGTTGACTGTATGTTATAAATGTAGTGTATATTGGCTGCATTATTGGCAGAACCTTCAAATGTACCATAATGAATACATACTGAAAAATTTAATAATCAAAAATATCATATATCAAAATGTTTACTATTTCTTGCTTCACACTTGCGTCTAACTCAAATACCAGTTACACTCACAAAGGCATTGATTCCAACCATTTTATTTACAAATCAACACTGACAAATGATTCTTTGCTGATACATTTCATAACAGTGAAATATCATATATCAAAATGTTTTTTATTTCTTGCTTCACACTTGCGTCTAACTCAAATACCAGTTACACTCACAAAGGCATTGATTCCAACCATTTTATTTACAAATCAACACTGACAAATGATTCTTTGCTGATACATTTCATAACAGTGATCCAATAATGTTTAGTCGTTGTTATGCCCCGTCTAGGGGTGGCCAAGACACAACATGAAGTAACCCGTTATTAGTTATTCTTACACAATTAAATCGACTTTTTGGCCGGATGCAAAGAAGAATATCTTTTTGCTGGAGGAGGGACTTTGAATATGATGGGTGTCCTTACGGTTTGGAGCCACAGTATAGTTAATACTTATAAATGAAGAAGTGATGCACTTAGCGGCGCTCGGAGAGTACTATAGCATCGCGCCAGGAGTGCAGTCTTCTTGCGTCAGTTCAGAGGTTTGTTCAGCCACACAGCGCTGTGTGGAGACACAGGCTGCAATGGCCCGTCCGATGCGCCCGAGTCATACTGAAAAAACATGAGTTTTTGAATGATTAATGCAGTTTTAGGGCGATCCTCTATGCCTGATACATGTGATGACATTATATGTCAACTGCTCGAAGTGAATATCTCCCGGCTTAGGTTGAGATAGAAAGTACTGGGTAAATGTTATTTACATTTCTTCATGCTATAAACAATGTAAAAAGCTGCAGGGCAAAGTTGGCGCCAAAAAGACATTTTAAATCTGAGAATTATAGCTGACTCACTAATTTTCTTAGCAACATGACCAGTCACTTTTAAGGTTTCTTTGAGAAAAGCTTTCCTTTTTCTTTATTAAGCACAGAGACTAGAAAATAACTAAATCAACCCACAAGCTCCTTTAAGGAACAACATTTACTTATAGTGTCATGTTTTATTACTTATGACCGATAAAGGTAATGGCAGTGATATTGTGATACAGTCTACAGTCTAGCCAATCCCATCAAATATTTTCTGAAAAAACTACAATGCACCAGTTGATAGGTAGCTGGTTGGTTGGCAGCTGATCTTAACCACCAAATTTTTGAACATTGGATTTACACTTTCAGTCCCATCGGTTTGAAATAATGATCCAGTGTTAAACAAGGAGACATTACATTACACCATGATTCCTTTAATGTCACTTAGTAAAATGACTGGTGATATGGGCTCCAAAATAACATGAGTGATGCATTTAATGTTTCCTTGTACAATATGAATAATTTGCATGGTTTTTAAGGGCCTGATAGTAAATAAAAAGGACAGAGAAAACAATTTATACTGGTATAATGAATGAGATTATTTGCATCTGTGGTTTGTAGTGACAGATATCACTCAAATGCATGATTGTGAAGAATGTGCTGCAAGAGATGTTTCCAAGGAATCCTCAATCTGAAGAGACAATTTTAATTTCCATTATATTACAACAAAACAATCAGTGAAATCTTTCTATTAATTAATGTCTCCCATATGGTACAATGACAGTGATTCACATTACAACAGATAAAGTGCATTTCTTGTTGTTTGAGGCAGATATTTATGAAAAAGGTTGACAGTAAATATGAGTTTTTAAAATAGACATATTTCTTTACAGGAATGAGTAGCAAGAGCCCAAAAGTACAAATGGCATATTGATACAGAAAAACTTACCTGTTATTGTTAGGTTTGGGAGTAAGGGGTTACAAAATAATCAGTTACTCAGAAAATCATTTTTGGTGTAATGAGTAACATAAGTTTGTTTTTGTAAGTAGTCCTTTCCATAAAAGTGATTCACTACCAAACAAAAAACTACCCCTTACCAACCTCCCTTTTGTTGCTGCAGAACAATGCAGCTCTGTCAGAGAGGACACTGTGAAATTATTCCTTAAGCTGGTTTTAAAAACAAAAACAACATCAAAATGAAATTTACAACTTGAATGTCTTGAATTGTTTTGTTAAGCATAGCTGTCTGGCACACACATTGAAGTGAAAAACACAGTTTTAGTCATGGTCTGTGCCGAAAGAGCCCATATCAAACTCAGCTGATGTTTTTTGTTCTTCGGTCTATTTAACTTGTGGCCCGTGATGAACCGGAAAAGAAGTCTATGTAATCCAGACTTCTTCTTTTTATGTAAATAGCACCAGAAGTGGCCTAAAATGTTTTGTTTCCTTGTCGCCCAAATAGATCTACCAGTGTGAAGTCTTACCTTTGTTTCGCTGTCACTTTACACCCTTTGGCTGCAGCAAGCCCAGTGCAGAGTGAGGAGGTAAAATGTGTTGTTGATACAAGAACCAGAGCAGTGCTAAATTGACCAGAACCACAGAGAAGACCTGTCAACCAATCAGAGTGGACTGAGCCCACGAGAGAAAGGGAACCTGAAAGAGGCAGGAGCTCCTACGGAGTATTTCAGACAGAGAGAGAGCTTACTGAAACTAGAAGGTTCTTTGAACATCAGTGATTTTGAACAAACAGTAGAAGTCATCTAAAATGAACACATGAACCTGATGTGAGGCAAAATATGAGCTCTTTATAGCAGTGTGTCTCTGCTCTGCCTGCAGTGTGCCTACACTGTGAGCTTCATAGGAGCTGTAAAGGTTACCATGTCATTTCTTTCATTACTATGCAGCAGAGTTTGAGTTTATGGGCCACAGACTTGGCTGTGGCATAGTAGTGGATATTTTAACCAAATGAAAAAACAAGAAGCTGAAGTTTTTAAATTTTTAAAACCAAAAGTGCTCTGAAGTGTTTCCTCTCTCTGTTTGTCATGCAACAATGTAATAGATTACTTGTCTTAGTGTGAGATGCTTTAACCTAAGTAAATAACCCTACCCAACACTGGTTGTTCTTGGAGTGTTCTGTCATGGAGGTACAATAGTTGAGACTTCTACTGTTACTTGAAAGGCTTGTAAAAGCCCCCAAATGTTACAAAAACATTTCTAAATAAAAAGTGGAAGGACTAGAAGTATATGCTGTGAGAGTAAAATGGCGACTTTAGGGCATGTGTTGGTTGCAGCTTAAAAAATGTTTTTTTTCCAGCATCATTATTATGTGATGCATCGTTAAATTTCACTTTTTTACATTTTGGCCATGGACTCATTCAGTTGGACAGGGCTAGACTCAACTTGGTTTTTGGTGCGCTGTTTCAATTACAGTAATACTTAATAATACCATTTAAAATTAAGTTGTGGTGGTCATAGAGCTGCTGTGTGAAACTGCCAGCACAAAAGCAAAGGAAGAAAACTTAGGCTGCGTTTACACGGCGCCGAAAACGATAAAATCCAATCAGTTTTCGTTGCGTTTTGGCCTTGCGTTAAGATGAGAACACGTTGTGTTTCCATCTAAAATGGAAACTTTTGAAAACGGGCTCCAGAGTGGAAAGATTTGAATACGCTCTCCATTCAGCTCCGTGTAAACCCAAATTAAAGCGTTTCAAGGTGAAACGCTGATGTCACCGCATGCGCAGTACTCTTTCACATGAAGGCTGCGCGTGCATACCAGGAACAACAACTACTTCGGCGGTCTACCGAGTAATGTGTGAGCCTCTTACCGTGATCGGTTTGTTATCCAGTCAAAACTATCCAAACAGATTTGTTATCCGAACTGATTTGTTGTCCAGAAAAGTAACTCCTGCGTCTCTGTGCGTCTATTCGCCATTGTTGTTTGTGAAAAGTTTTTCTTCCTCGTTCGTGTGTCGTAGCAGCGCTGCCTCTCTTCAGACCTACACCGCCATCTACTAAACCGGCATGCACACTACAGCGGTTTAACTCGTCTCTGACCGTTGACGTCTCAATGCAGAAGAATTCTAAAACGCGTAGGACAGATCTTTGAGTCTTTAAGTCAGGAGTGTCCGTGTAAACGCAGCCTTAGACAGTAGTGTAGCTTGTTCTCTGTCTAGGGCTTTTTACTTTACTACTTGTCACTTGCAAGTAGCAAAACATCACACTATTACAAGAAGAAGATAGTTTAGGACATTCTGCAGCATATAAAAAGCTGTCAGCAGGAGTAGTTTTCACCTCTGTGTGAGACTCTGACCAATCAGCCAAGCTCCAATTTACAATGGTTTTGCCAGGCCTGCAGCAGCACAGCCCAATCAGCATCCTTTAAGGAAAGAAGAGGTGGGAGCCACAAGTACTCTTGGCAAGAGTTTGGTCCACAAAGTGGCTAAAGCTTTGTAATTCACACTTTGACTATAGCGCCCACCTACTTATATTTTCTGATTGGCTCGTAATGAGTGTGATTGACAGAACAGTTGTCCACTCACCTGCTGGATATGCTTTTAAAAGAGTTCAGCAAATGCCCAAACACTTTCAATGGACTGTTGCCGAGATGGACTTGTGAAATACAATGGATTTTACATTTGACGTGTTGGGTTAAGGAAAAGTCCTAATTAGAAACAAAAAAATATGTAGTCAAGTTGAGTCCGTACTGAATGGAGATACCCAGGCAGGTTTGTTTTGACGAGTACTGTGAGTTGAGATTAGAACCATGGAACATTTTGCTTCAGTTTGGATCTATCAGTAACAAATAAATGTCATCTTTTGAACTCTTAAATCTTTTTCTCAACCCATTTCACATGTTTAACATTTAATTGGAGTAATGTGACAGCTGTGAAAACCTGGAACCACTTTCAGATGATGAGTGATAAATAAAATAAGCATGAACCAGTACACAGTTTGCTAAGGTTAGCATAAAAATGAAAAACAGGGCAAGCACCTTGAATGACCCCAATCAGAGGTAAAACAATCTGTCAGTTGAAGAATCCCAAAAGAACAGCATGATCTATTTCATTTAAGCAGGCGTATTGATGCTCATAACCCTTTAAAACAAAACTCCTTCTGGTAGTTTGTTAATTTTACCTAATGAAGTATACCAGATGGCAAAATGAACCATTTATCTGGTAGGAAAACGCCATAAATCTTGGTCAGGGCTGAGCCTGCTGTTCCCCTGTATTTCAAGTCTTTAAATGTAAACATATGCATACTGTGTTCTGGCACCTGCTATATAACTGTGTTTATTTGATAATAAGGACATATTTATTCAGAATGAAACATAAAAAGGTATATTTTCCCAAAAATGTAAAAGAATCTAAAGTTTAACTTCACATATACCTGAATGCAGTCATAAAACACAAGTCAAATGCATTTTAATTCACCTTTTCCTTAGTTCTTCTCCCCATGTGGGAGCGAGTGGTCTCGCTGAAACAGCAGGGTCACACCCTTCCTGAAGCGTTGGTCCCTGACACTGTAGATAATAACATTACAGCAACTGTTTCCGGCCAGGATCCAGAAGGCAACAAAAGAAAAGTTACACCACGTGTATCCCACCACGTTCCCAAGTACAAATACTGCTATGGGAGTGAAGGATGCTGTGAAGGCAAATGTTAGTATGCCAATTGTCTTGGCAGCTTTGATGTCTGAAAAGGAAGGCCTGTGAGGGCAGCCTCCCCCTCCAAATCCTACCCCGCCCCCGCTGTCGCTCAGACTTCCCTCAGACAGCAGTTTGCGCTTCCTTGAATACTGTCGGATGCTGGTGAAAGACACAATGTTGACGGCTAATGTGCCACCCAGCAGTGTGAAGTCAAACGCCGGGAACAAGAGCAAAATGTTGGCATCAGATGGCAGCTGGCCCCCGAACAACAGTGGGGTGTAGTTACACATGCGACTACACTCGTTGTACTCCAGAGTGAAGTTGCTGCTGAAAATGAGAGGTGCTAAAGCCAACGTGAAGCTTGCAGCCCAGGACAGCAGTATAAGGAGCAGGGTTCGCCTGCGGGTCACCAAGGCGTCCTTGTGGAGTGGCCATAGGATTGCAACACTTCGCTCAAGTGTCATGAGGAAGATGGTGCTAATGGAGACAAAGGTACACCCTGCAAACACCGGGCCAATAAGCATGCAGGGCTGCCAAAGGCTCACCACTTCCCCAGAGGACGATGAGGTTGCTTGGGAAGTCAGGCTGCCCTGGTACCAAATGGGAGGAGCATTTGTTACCATCAGAGAGATCTCGGTGTAGACAGAGAAAGGGACCACAAGGACGCCAACCATCATGTCTGCTATGGCTAAAGACACTGTTGAAGAGAGGACACATAGAGAGGAATAGTGAAGCAAAAGCTGAATTATTGTCCAGACATACAGAGTAAACAGTTTAAAGAGAAAATGCTTTAGTTTGAGATTTTATCAGCAGTTTATTTGAAACTCTGCTTTTATTTTAAGGGAGTGACGTTTGTCATGTTTAGTGAAATATTCATTGGTGAATAATGTACAAAACTTTAGCACTTAAGTAAAAATAAAGATTAATTTTGTCATAATAACCTTAAGGTCTCAAATTCTGTTGCGTTTGACTGTTTACATCACGTCTTGGGTGTCTAGTACACAAAAATTTGGTTTTGAAAGACTAATTTAGTGTCTATAGAGGATCAGATGCGCTCTTTCAAATTCCCCTTTGGAAACACAGATCTGGTGGGGCGGGGAGGCTACATGAAGCTATGATATTTAGCTCTGTGCTGATTGGTGCCCACAGGATGTCTTAAAGGAGAAGGGAGGAGGGGTTCAAGGCAGCTCAGTGGACTTTGAATACAGTAATGGTGTCTGCCTGTGACAAGTAAAAGCACACGTAGGTGTGGGCTGTGTAGCTATAACATAATAAATCCCATTATGGAAAAAGTTAAGCATTTAAAGGGGCTTTTTCTTTAATGAAGCAGAGCACATTTCACCGTACACAGAGCATTAAGTAAAAAGTGCCATGCTCTCTGAGTTTCTCCAACATTATTAAAAACAAGGAAATTCGATATTGGGCATGAGACCTTTAAAAGAAGTGAAAGTTGCTTCTCCTATTCAAGTCAAAGTAAGATTATTACTTGAATAAAAGTACTTGCTTTTGAAGGTACTTGGGTATTGAAATTACTTAAAATAAAATATCTTGAAGTTTTAATCTTAAATTGTATTAGCACTGTCAAGATCAGGAAGGGGCCTTCTGTTTCAATGCCCCAGATGTTAAAATGGCCAGCTCTGTGGTTGGTTTTAAAAGTGAATTATAGATTATACATTTTTAATAGGCTTTGATACTTATTGATTACATAACACAAGTTTTTATTTTAGTGTTTTTTTAATTCAAGATTCGACTTTAGTTATATTTTTTTGTTTTTTTTTTCTTTTGTTTCATATGGCTGCATCTTTTTTTTTTTTTTTTACCCCATATCATTATGTTTCACCCTTTTTTCAACTTTATTTAATTATATATTCAGTTATTTTTATATTTAACTTTTATATGTTCTGTTGTGTTTTCATGCAAAATGTTGTCATATCATCCTCTTTTTTGTTTAATCGACTGCAGTCTGTTTAGTTATTTTCCTAATCATCTCAATTCCACCTCCCAACAAAAATGAGTGGTAAAATGGTGCACATATTCTACCTTTAAGGTATCCTTGGGCTGTACGTGACTGCCTCGTTTGCACAAAGACAGTTAGCGTGACCACATTTCCAACTACTATGGCAAACGTCAGGCTGACCATAAACACCACTGCCAAGGTGCGGTTGAGAAATCCACAGCAACACAGGGTGCAGAATGGAGCCAGTGAACGACCAGTTTCAAGTCCTGATGGGACACTTGCAGTCAAATTCAAAGGGTTATCAGTTGCCCAAAGCAGAGCTGCTGCACTCCAGGGGGCACTTGTGTTCAGAAGCAGTGCAGTCATGGCCCAGGATAGACTCCTTTCACCCCTTAGAGCCTTGAAGTCGTTAGAGCTGCTGAGGCGGTCATGCCTCTGACCTGGCACCTATCCTAGGGAAGGATGAAAGAAAAGGGAGTTAGTGATGAAAGATCACAGTGGTATGTTTGCAGTTTCAGTCACTGATTTTTTTTAAACTGCTACTTAAGGCCTTGTCCACACGCAGATGAAATCTTACTGATGCTTTTCAGCTTGTGGCCTTCATTGGGGGGTCATAATGACCTTGATGAAGGCCACAAGTCAAAACATGATGGTCTCATAATTTTTTTCCTAAACTACAAGTGCTGCTGGAGCTCTTTTGATTTCTTCAATTTTTTTTTCTCTTCAAGCACCTTGAAAGTTGGTGAAGGCCCCATCCACACGAAGACAAAATGAATTACAGTTTCCAAAACGATCGTCATAAAGACGAAGGTGTCTCAGAAAATGTGTGCGTCTATATCACAGGTGTCAAACTGATCCAGTAAAGGGCCACTGTGGCTGCAGGTTTTTATTCCAACCAAGCAAGAACACACCTGATCCAACAAATCAACCATGTAAAGACAATCCAGTTGATTGAATAATTTGCGTCAGGTGTGTTTTTGCTTGGTTGGAAAGAAAACCTGCAGCCACAGTGGCCCTTTACTGGATCAGTTTGACACCCCTGGTCTATATGAATGCACTCGATACGCATCAAAACGCTGTAAAACACATGCCAGACCTCTAAGGGCGCTGTAACGATTTGACGGAAACAAGCTGAAACAGACAAAAAAACAGTGGGCATGTGCACTTGCGGCAAAAGTTGTAAACAGAGATTGTTATAAAGTGATCATAAAGTGCCGTAATGTGTCCTTGATAATTGTTTGTTCAACTCGGTGGTGATTGAGAAGAAGGAGATTTTGCTGCAACAGGGATAGTAGGGTCACTGGCTTCATCAGCACACTATGCTACACCGTACGCCGCCATTGTCGTTGCCGCGTGTGGCGCATGCGTGTCAATGAAGATATGAAACTATGACGTAAGCGTATCTGAAAACTTGCAGAAAGCCAGTAATCACGGAGCTGGATATACGGCATTTCAAAATCTTTCCACTCTGGAACCTGGTTTCAAAAATGATCCTTTACAGACCCCCAAAACGCCGTCTTCGTATGGATGATACGCAAATTCGGCAAAAAACTTGTGCATTTAGACCTCGGTTTGTCTTTGTGTGGATGGGGCCAAAGTTGTGCCAGAACATCTGACCTTTGAAAGCCCCTTTGTGTGACAGGAGGCTTCAAATATCTCTTTGACATTAATCATTAGACGACAGACACTCCGAAGTGAATACATTACCACAACATTATTGAAAGCACTTTCAGACATGGAATATGTTCAGCACTGATGACCATTTTCCCCAGTGGATTCTTTGATACATTTCTAGTCTCTATCGATAAATGGTGTTATGTGAGTTTATTTTGCATAAATAAATCCAGGAATATGGTATGAGCATTTGACAGCTATTCTTGGTTTCATCAACAGATTTCATTCAATATTTGCAATAAAAATAATGTTTGGGATCATTGTGATCACAAATCTCACACTTCAGATCACTTATGCAAGTGGTTTCTGATGATAGTGCGTATTTGTCTCTCTATCTGCACGTTGCAAGAGCAGGCTCATGCCTTACATTTTATTGTTTATAGAAATATACATATGTAAATCAATATTTAAGTGTTTGTGTATAGTACAGAACACAGATTGGTTGGTTTACAACACTGAAAAGTTCTTACTCACTGTTATCATTTATTGAGTAAATATTTTGTGTTCATTTCCTAGTGGCAGGTCAGTGGCATTTCTTCACGCTTCCCGGCAACAGTAGCCCACCAGATGTCTTACTCTGGCATCATTATTTTTCATGCTGAAAACAAAGTCCAATTACAGCTTCTTACCACCGTATTCTGTCTATTATGTTCACTTCATTGATGTAGCTCTCATGTTCAGTTTTCACATTTTCCACATCCATCTCTCTAATGTTTCGCTCCCACAAAGAAAAACTAAGTTATTTATCTGTGGTTGAACCTTGACAATATGAAAAGACCTTTTTGTCATCTTTATGCATAATACTGTGATCTGTCAAAGAATCAGTCTAAACTCAAAGATAATTAATTATCAGCTCTATTTGATGAGAGTGTTGCTATAGGCATTATAACAAAATGTGGTAGACCAGTTATGATGGAGATCCAATTAGTTATCATTGCTTAAAAAAAGCATGCAAACCGGTTGCACTTAAAAAAACCAAGTGCAGAGAACTAGTTAATTTTAGTTGTACTAACTAGCACTTCCTTTGTAGAGTACACTTACAAATGAGTTTAAGCAACTAAAACAATCAAGTAGAGTGTACTTGATATCCTGCAAACTTCAGGCCCCCATCCACCCCGGGAATCAAACCAGGTACCTTCTTGCTGTTAGGTACATGCACTACCTGCTGCACCACCATGCCACCATGCAAACTCAACTCCAAAAATCTGAGTGCTTCAAAAATCACACGAGTGAGCTTCATTATTCTGAGTGAGCTTAACTAAAAAAAAAAGTAATCTTCACTAAAAAAAAGAAGTATTTTGCATTTTTACACATGCAAGTGATTTTTACTTAATAAATACTAGTCATAAAGGCAGCTATTGGATTATATATATATATATATATATATATATATATATATATATATATATATATATATATATATATATATATATATATATATATATATATATATATATATATATATATATATATATACACATATATACATACATACATAAATATATATATATACATACATATATATATATATACACACATAAATATATAGATATAGATAGATAGATAGATATAGATAGATATAGATATAGATATAGATATATAGATAGATATAGATATAGATATAGATATATATATAGATATAGATATAGATAGATATAGAGCTAGATAGATATAGATAGATATAGATATAGATATTGTGCAGAGGTGGAGTAAGCTGTTACCACTTAGTGGAAATGTCCCTTTAGTTTCTCAGCTCTGCAGTACCTTTTTCCTCTCATGTTGATACGACCATTTTAACAGTTGAAAATTCTGTCCCCACCTTTTCTGTTTTCATTTTTTTGCTGTTTTTTTTTTTTAATAATGGGAAAAAAGCATTCAGTTGGCTTAGGCTCAGTTTGGGAGAAGGATATAATTGGGCATGGAATGGTCTGACTGAATGACTGCCTGATTGATATTGTCATTAAACTGCATACTCTTCTGCACTGTAGGCTTGTGTTTACATGCTCATCAGTCTGGCATTCAACAGAGGTAGTGAGACATTATAAACCTTGTCATCCTATAGGCAACAACAGCCGTGTCAGCAGAGGCAGTGAGACATTATGAACCATGTCATCCTATAGGCAACGACAACCCTGTCTCATGAGGTATCAATATATTCCAACATGTTATTTAAAGACACAGTAAAGGTTTCAGAGGAAATTGTATTATGTTGATATCTCCCTTTTTAAAACCCAGACCCAACAGTTATGTAAAAAGTCCATATTGTGCTTTTTTGAGTTTTATTTGTCCTTCAGTGTGTTTAACGTGTCTCCTCCATGTGACAGAGTAGTCATTAGCACAAAGCAAACAGTCTGCAGTAGCAGCCTTAACCAGCTTGTTCCCTTGCCCCCATCCCGAGACCCACCACACCAGCCCTGTCATTGTTCCATTAGCAACTTTAGCTGCTCTGTGTAGTCACTGGCCTATTTTGCTCAGGCCAGTCTGCTGTCCAGAAAGTATGTCTCTACTTCTTTCTCTTCTCTATTATTTCTCTGACCAAAAGCAATAATACAGTACAGGCTTGTAGCACTCAGACATGCACATAACTGCAAAACAAATCATTCATAATGAAATCAAAACAGATACGTACAATAAAAGGCAGGGTGCACAGTGAGCCCCTTTCATACAGAATCTATTCAAACCAGGCTGAAAATATGTTTATGTCAGCAGTAAAATTCGCCCTTTTACAATTGAGAAAAAGTTTATTTTAGCCTGCCTTAAGCATACACTTCAGTACACAACTTTATTTTAAATATAACTGGGGGCGCTGCTTGAAAATTTCTTTTTTTTTTTAAGTTTAAAGATTGGATTTTGTTCCTGACCTGCATAACATTAAGAAATGTAGAGCACCTCTATCATTATCTACTGTATTTTGTGACAGATTCTCCACTGTGTTATGTTTTTAGGTATTTTGCTGTGCCAGATATCAGACTGTTTTGTTGGCTTTTTTTGTTCATTAGCTGATCTTTTTTTTTAAGAATATAGCTATTTGCATTTATAAAGGTCCCATGTCCTGGTATCTTCAGTACATCTTCCAGATGTTTGCTTCCAAATGAGACACACTAAGTAAAACTTTGAGGTTGTGTTTTGTTGGCAATAGAAAGACAGAATAAATGATCATGTAGGCTACAGCATATCATGTTTTGCACAAGCACATTTCTAGGCTAAATTAAAAAATGAATATATTTCTTGATGCAATAAACATGTCAATGAGATTTTAATGTTCTGTGGAAATAGCGCAGCTTTCTATGCCAGCTGAGACCACCCCCACCCACCACCCAACTCCAAACTGTAATGTCCTTTGGAAACGAAATTGCAGCTTGTGCTTTAATTCCAAGACAGAAATTGGTCCATTTTTGTGAACTATTATGTTCAAATTTAAATCTTGTTTTGTGTCATTTTCTTTGAGAATGAAAAAATAAAATCAGAGATTGTGATAAGGCCATGTCATTCATCCCCACTTTGTGTAAATGAACACTTCTGTGACAGAAAGTCACTAACAGCCAGCTATGAACTATGCAGGTCTTGATGTTTTATACTCTGTCTGTATTTTATATTGCTGCAAACTGGGACAGATACAAACAACATTTGGTATTATTTTTTTAATACAATGACAATAAAGTGCTTATTCTTTTCTATTCAAGTTAGGGTCAGTCAGACCCTAGGGATGTTTAACTCCTCTCCTCTATTAATAGACTAATTCAGATCTAGCAGGGGGGATGCTTCATCTTGTCAACATTAATTGCAGATGTAGTATATTTTAAAATCTGCCGTATCTAATACCATTTCACAGCTGCAATCTCTTCATCTCAAACCAGCAATTAAGCTGTCTTTTGAGCTTCGCAGAGACTTGTATCAGTGAATCTAACCACACATTAGTTATGCTGCAGATAACTTGTTCCCAGTTAAAAATGTGATGATCAAATATGCTCCAAATAGATATTTATCCAGGTCTCTCATAGCCTTCAATATTAAAGCCATTCAGTAAAATAGATACATCTGTTACCAGATATTTACTTCACACTTGTCGCAGTATTACTCACCTGCAGCAGCCATGAATGCCCTGTGATCAAGGCCACTACATAATAGAGCGTCTCATAACTTAGTTACGATAATGAAAGCAAAAATTAATGAGGCGTGTAGGAAATGATGAAATCCTCTTCGATACCTGTCCGGTAATGACTGGATAATATGACATATGGAGATCCCTCTCAGCTATAAGGATGATTTAACTTGATCAACAAAAAATAGCTGGTAAAAATGGATGTTATTAAAATAGTTTCAGGCTACTATAGCCATGTCAAAACAAAACAATTAGTCTTTTTTAAATTTGTCTGATGATTTTAGTGATTAATCAGAAGACAGTGTATTTCTAGTAGGACAGAGGATTGGCCTCATTAAGGATTGTTCTGCATTTACCTTGAGTGGTGATGGCAGGTGGAAGTCTTCCCTGTGGCAAGACCTCAGGCGTAGTGAGACCAACAGCTGACAGCCACGACAGAGCACAAAACACACACACACACACACACACACACACACATTCAGGCGCAGCATTAGAAAGATGAAGTCTTAATATCTTTCACAACCAGTACAAAGCAAACGGAAAACTTGTGCTCAGAGCAGGATGAAATCACAATAGCAGAAGGATCAACTTGTTCTTCCTCTGAACACTTCAGTGACTCATGTTTTGAGTTATTCCTGTGACATGCAGTCACAAGATACCGAAAAAAAGTTCATAAGTTCAAATTAGAGGTTTTAGAGATAAATGGTGTAAACTGATTTTAATCTGTGTTTCAGGGATTTTTGTTTCAAGGAGAACTAACTGACTTCATATAAGCTTAACAAATACTTATTACAAATGATGTAACAACATAGAGCCACTTGATGAATTGGTGGGCTGAGGACTGCATGACAACTTTTTTTATAATGTAGTAAACGTTTGCTAAATAGTTTAAAAGTAGCCCTAACAGTGGATCAGTGCTCATAATTCTGTATTTCATTTATCAAAGGGCTGAGCTATGTATTATTTTCCTCCCCAGGTCCGGTGCACATGCAAAATATTTACATCACAGAACACGCAATTTAAGTGATGTGACCTGAAGAACATCATGCTTACACTTTTTGATGGTTAATGGCCAACTTAACCTTCTGTTTCTTGTTTTTGTGTCAGTCAAATAGTCTGTCTGACATCAGCCTGGATGATAACTGGTTGCTACACATGCAGAGTGTCTAAATGTCCTGTACGCACATTCAGGGCAGAAACCACCACTACTCCAGGTACAGATGCACATGCATGACTTTAAAGGAGTAGTTTGGGTTTTTTGAGGTGGGGCTGCTAAAGGCCCATGGCACTAGTAAATATGATTGCCAATAAAGGAACATGGCAGCTTCGTCCCCGGGGGAGATGTCCGGCAGCAGACAGTAGCTGGAATATATACGATACTGTAAGATTCTTTACAGTATTTAACTTTTCCTTGACAAAGATCAGAACTATGCATGTTAGGACATAGAGCTTGTATATCCCTCTGCCATTAACTTATCAGTTAGTGAGAGAAAACAACAAACACTATCTTCACTAAAATTGAACTAAATTGGCAATTTTGACTCTTGTGCTGACAACAGAGCATTGGTTGTGTGCATGAGAAGATTTCTTTATGAACCTGCAGAGGAAGACCTTTTCCATTTTTACAGTTATACAGTTTATTGCAGTTTTTGATTATTTGCAGGTTTTACCTTTTTAATGCAACCAACATGTGGCTATGATCATTTTGTATTTCATTTAAGTTGTAGGTGTGCACTTATGTAAGTCCAAGGCACCCCACTATGTCGAGCTTTAGAGTTGTTTTACATTATTGTCATGTTGATTAAAATAGCATCAAACATTGCTTGATATTACGAGCTAATAATGTTTAACTAACAGAGGTCATGCAGTTAAAAGCAATAGATTAATTTGTAAAGTTTGACCCATAAAGAATAAATGTTACTCTTCACTTTACCTGATACTTACTGTGCAAGTTTGTGTACCTGCTTGATTTTAAGTGTTCTTCACTCAATGTGGGCTGAAAGAGGGGGTGAGTATGGGAAGGAAATTGATATTATGTACATCAAAATAAAAACAGAAATCCTGGATGTCCTTTTTCCTTTATGTTATTTATTATCGAGGCAGACCTGGGGAAGTTCTTGTAGTGTAAAGTGCTGCCTTGTTTAAAGTAAAGTTGTTCTTTGGAAACTGTACTGGGGCCTGGGGTAGTGAAGGTCAAAAGTTGGTCCCTGTCCACCTATACAACTGTTAACCTTAGGGCATGTATTGTTTCCAACTAAGGACTGGTTGGGAAGCACATCTTTAATCCCAGGTTTAGTTACTTATGACGTTTGTTGAGGGCTGTACAGCTCCAAATAAATTATACAGTTTACACGATCCCCACAAACACATATAAAGCCCAGAGATTGACAGTGGCTCCGTATTGTCTTCTCTCCCTCACGAGTCCAGTCCACACACTCTCTCACACCTCCCTCTCCCCATGCGTATCATGCATACTGCGTTTATCATGACAGCAAGAGCATCACTACAAACAGCTCAGTTAGCAGTTCAGTAGCATTTCTACTAGCTTTGTGGTGGTTTGGGGTTTTTTTAACCAAATATTTTTTAGTAGCATAGTTATTTTACTGATCAAGTGGTACAGTGACATTAAAAGATCCCTCATTTCCCTCAGCAAGGAGGAAGTGCAGAAGCACACTGCTCTGTCACAGTCTAAAAACATACTTAAAGCATGTGGGGAGCACATACGTGGGTAAGCATAGCGTTGTGATGAGCCTAATGTGGCAAATTTTGCCATCATGAGATTCCTTTTAGGCCAAAAATATAAATATACTGTAAGTAAAATATACTGTTAATGCCAAAAAAAAAAAAAAAAACCCACACACACTCAATATGTGTCTGAAATAATACTAAGGCTAAAACTACACCATTGCCTTGATAAAGACAAACAATGTAGACAAAAAAACACCATTAGGATCATCACAATGAGAAAGTTTTATTTGCATAAACCTTCCCCAAAATAACCTTACATTTCTGCCTGCCCACCCAAATGGGGCCGGCTTGAACTGACCCTGAACTGAGCAGTAAAGTGACTCCCGTTTTCGCTCTATAGTGTAATACACAGTAAATGTGCCCTTTTGCAGTGGTGTCTGAAATGTAATGCCCACAATGTAACTGATGGTCACTCAAACCAACATATTAAGCAATAATGTATTGTACATCAAAGAAACCAGCATAAAGTGACATCTCACTATTAAGACAGCGGAGAGGCCTAAACAACTTAAAACTTAAGATGTTTTTTTTTTGTCAAGTATCTCAAGATAACATTTGTTATGAGTTGAGGCAATTCAAATAAGCTTGATTGGTTGGTTGATAGATGATTGAGACTGATAAGTCCTGCCTGATTAAATTTAGATAGTCTATTAATCAAACCATTACCCACCTATAGATTATTGTCAAACTTTGAAATGTTAATGGTGGTAATTTCAATGATAATTCATGCAGAGTTGTTTTATTTAAATAAGTGTAAAGTAAAACCTAATATAACAACATGATTCACAGTTATGTTGACAAATAAAAAATAGACAGACTTTGTTTGGTTTTTGTGCTTATTGTGAGCACTAACCAGGCCACATATGACAACCATTCCCCTTTGTGTCATAATGGTAATCTACAATTAATGGCCACAAACATTTATCAGTCAGTCTTTAATAATGTGCACCATGATGCTTCATAGAATAAAGGACTAAATGGTCCATGTAACTGAGCATGGATGTGCACAGTCAGTCATCAAAGTTTCATGTTTTGAAGGGTAATAGGGCTTTGTCCGTATTTGCACATGAAGTGGATTGTGTGTTCAAGTGATCAGAACAGACATTTGATGATATGATGAAAGCCAAGTGTACTCTACTGCAGGTGGAGCAATACAGTTACAATCACCCAGGAAATAGTGAAAATCCAGGCTTTCAACCTTGCTATCATTTCTTTCTTTGTCTGCACTGATGGACAGCTGTCACATAGACCAGGAGCCAATGATGCCGATACCATAAGTGCACTGCAATGTAAACAATCATTTTTCTCAATTTGTACATATATTTTTGTTGGATGACATATTGATAAGAGTTTGTTTAACTGGATTTGAGGTGTAGAGGAGAATAGTACTAAGCTATAGTAGTGAAAACCTAAGTGTGAGCACTCATTATCTCTAAATCAGTGTTCCCCAGATAGCTGGTCAGCATTTTACTATTCAGTGTATTTCATTGTTTGGTCTGCATTTTGGCTGGATCATCCTTTTATAACCCCAATGCACTCAAAAAATACACACAACACTTGAAAACATTGTAATTATCAAAATTATTATACTTTTAAGCATAACAGAAAATAAATGTGTAAATAGCATAACCTCTTTAATTACTGAAATCTCCCAGTAAAATTGACATGATCATACTTGTATATGTTTACGATACATCCTTTAACTGTACATTAAATCACTGTTGGTTTTGATCCATACATTTTCTTACTTTCTCTGCTGGAGTCTTTGGTTATACTCTGTACCATGCATATACAGCACACTGGACACCCTGTATTATCACCTTTGTGTATCATTATCATTGGCATTCATTAGTATATACACAATTATAGAAATGTAGCCCCTTGTTACATAAGAATCTCTAATCGTGAGATTGTTGTTTCTGCTTCTGGGAGTATTACAAGCACTGGAGCATGCAGGGGAATAGCAGCCACTCTGGCTCTTAGCCTTCATGTGCCAGTATAAACTTGAATTGAATTTATCAACAAATTATTAGTGAAACGTGTGTCCTGTTATGCATCCTGTGTGTGTGAAAGACACTTTGTGATGTGCTTGTTTTGATCATGTGGATATGGGTCCTTCTCTCTAATGTGGCTAACAGAAACACTCTGCCTCAAAGACTTCAGTTTTAAGGTCAGGTTAAAAGTGGTTTATGGCACAGTCTTTTTCTGCATCCCAAAAGAAGGAGCACACCTGCTTTGTGCCTGGCCACTCCTTGTTTAGTCAAATACTCTCCTGGGTACAAGTGGTAGTGCGTAATCATTTGTTCATTAAACAACATGGCAGCTGGGCAATAAAATGACAACAACATAAAGTGGAAATTAGAGAAGACACCTGTGTTTCACACCAAAACACTTTACGTTAAACAGGGATTTTTCTGTGCAGGCTTTTGTATGGTGGGAAATTGGAATGGTTTATATGGTTGGCGATTGTGTTTTGAACACCTTTTGATTGATCATAATATCGTAGCTAGGGAAAAGCTCCATCAATTCATTTCTGATGTAGAAGAGGGGACACTCAGATCTAAACTGAAACATTACTTCATGAATGTACATTATCTAGAAGTGAAAACAGTTCTTTTTTAAAGGAAGTCAAACTATTGGATATTGTTTGACTTGCAACGTGGATTAATATCATTTAGGGTATTATTTGCCAAAGAATATACTTCCATCAGATTAAATGCATTTAATGTATTGGAACCGGACTTTATTCAACTTTGTGTTTGTTATGACGATGCATCTGAAATGGGTTTAAAACAAATCAGGACAGGTTATGGAGAAGGTACAGTAGTCCTTGACAATGCTATATGCTAATATGATGATGCCATTGTGATCACAGTATCCAATTTGGTCTCGGTTGCATGCCAGTGTTTGTAATATCCAGGTTCTTCATAACAGAATTTGTAATCATTCTTCTAGAAATAGCTGGGTCTCAGATTTTGGTCATGCAAGCATGAATTTTCTTTGACAGGGCTGCGTTCATGAGTGACAGGCAGGGAACATGTAAACAGACTGTAGGGGCCTGGTCAGGGCTCTTGGGCCAGGTCTCCCACTGCACAGCAGGGTCATGTCCAATAATGATGGACAGCTAGCTAAGAGCTGCCTGAGGCAAACTGCCATGACATGAGCTAAGAGTCAAGTTTCTCTCCACATTTAGACATGTCATTCTGTCTGGGCTATGTTTGTCAGATGTGCAAAGGAAACACACACACACTTATTTTTTGCCCATTTTCCCAACAGTACATGTGACAGCACATTATGTATCTATTAAAAAGTGGAAAATTATTGGGTGCTGGTTTGGCAGAGTGGTTAGAAATCAGGCATGTCCCACATACATACTTCTGCCAGCCCGGGTTCGAATCCAGCCTGTGGCCTGTTTGCAGAGTGTCTTCCCCTACTCTCTCACCCCCTTTCACAAGCATATCCACTGTCATTCTCTCCCATTGATAAAGGCACAAAATGCCCATAGAAATGAAAATTGAAGTCTTTATGATAACATTAAACATGCACTGTGATTATGGAAAACAAATGTTTAACAGCGTATCTGTATGTACAGAACCTTAGCAAAGAAGAATTACTCTAAAGCATTTTCTTTGCAAGCAAAAAAAATTCTGGATTTCTAGCCCAAAGGTATAGCTTTATCCATGTATTTTGCTATTAAATTTTTGACATTAGTCCTTGATAGTGATAAGAGCAAAAAACCCATTGCAACACAAAATTATCAAAACTCCATATCTATCACTTAAATCTTCTCACTTTAGAGCCACCAACCAGGAAGTACTCATTAAATTGGTGTCCTGTCTGCACTTAATAACTTTCTAATAACACGCATGTTATATTCTATTCTGTACCTTTTATAGCACAAATGTAAATGTCTCTAATGAACGCACAGCTTGTAGACACAAAACCAACTAAGTTGAAAACAAACAGCACCCTGCTGCCTATCTGAACCATCAAACCCCAGACAGGAATCAGCCGGACACCTCCATTTTCACACTTGCTAATGCTTTCAACCAATTTCTGCTTTGCTTGATAGCATTTTTCAAGCAATGCGCCAGTAAAGTAAAACTCTTACAGTCAAAGTGATCTGTTGATTGAAAACCAGATACACAATAAAACATACTTGCAAACTTAAGCCAAGCATTTCTGATCACTTTTCTTGGAAGAGGAATTAACATATCCATGATGGTAGCACTGATGTTTTTGTTGTTGCTTGTGGATATGGAAGCACATAATGTCCTCTGTCAGTTTCCTCATAAGCACTGTCTTTGTGGATGGAAATGCAAATCAGCTGTAATGAGTGCTGTGTAACTGTGTGCCGGTGGAAAAGGGGTGATTTACCTTTACAGATGCAAATGCAGTTTAATACTGCTCTTAGAAAAAAAAATGCAGGTGCCTGTAATGAATTGGTGCTATACAAATAGAGATTGATCGATTGATTATTTGATTGATTGATTTCCAGGACTTTTTTAGACATAGTTTATGCATCGATAAATGCATTGCTTATCATCAGAAATTGTAATGTAATATTTTGTAGCAGTGCACATTCAAATTAGACCTAATCTCCAAGTAAAGTTAATTAATCAATCTTTGAACTTCAAGCAAGATTTATTTTACTTGATGTGCAAAACTTAGAAAAAAAATGCAGTTCATAATTATGGACACATTAAGCAAACACTTGTCATTCCAAACATAAGGTTTAATTCAATGCTTAAACTAATGTTGGATTAAAGAAAAGACTGGTAAAAATGGAGTAGATGTAATAACTCTCTTTAAATAGTAACCTGACAGAAAACCCTGCAACATCAGAGCATCTTACCGTCGTTTTTGCGTTGAAGTGCCATGGAGCAGCTGTGCAGACAGAGGCTGATATCAAACAATCCAGTGTTGTAGTGCTGACTCTGTGTAAGCATCATCTGGTTTAAAATCCTCCTGTGCAGAAGAGAGAGGAGATGCAGTCTTCTCATCATCAGATCTCTGGAGAAGAACACACCAAGCAAAAAGCCTCTCACTCACTCCTGCTCCGTGTCTGTGATTCAGCCTCTCCTCTGTCCTCCTTCCTCCTCCCTCACACTTGTTCTACAATGCGTCCAACCTTCAGTCCCCACTTCACTGCCTCTTACTCCCCTCCCCTCACTCTCTGCACGGCTCGTTATCACACATTCTCCCTTCAGAGCTTTAAGGTGCAATCCATAACTCTGTGTGTAACTCACTTTTTTCAATCTAACATTTCTGAGCTGTCAGGCCTCCCATTCACTTATCTTCTCTCCCCTCGTGCCTCTGTACTTCAAGCCATTCTTATGCTTTGTATCTTACAGCCTTTGTCACTGCTCATGCTTACAGTCACTGCATTCATTTAAGTCTGAGCTTTACTCATTTGCTGAATTATTTTGACTGAGCAGCTAAACAGTTTGTACAATGCTTCCTGGCTGGACCCCTGGAACACCCAGTAGGAGCTTTGTTTAGGCTGTGATTTAGTCATGTAAAGCAAGTGTGCTGGATTAGAGACACTCGCTGTTCCCTCTTGCCAACATTTACTCTTTTGCCTGGTTTAAGCAGCTTATTGTTGGAGTCCTATTCTCGATCATGTCCCCCCTTTTAATCATTCTATATTTGCTGCCATTTGCTCCTAACTTTTGCTCAAGTGGTCAAACACTGTCCACCATTGAGGACCCAGCAGTAAAGTAAAACTGACTTGACTATGGGGCTGGGCGATATAACCTAATCTCACTATCATGATTACAATTAACAAACAATTATTTTATGCTATGCTGGAACGAATTGGTGGTGTTACAGATAGTCATTGAAACAGTCTTTCTGCAGTATTTACACTTTACTTCTTTCTGCCCTATGTTCTCTGACCAGAATCCAAAATGTGCCCAAACAACAGAGATGGCATTTTTATTGGCCACAAGGTCCTCTGATGGATTGGCGCTGTCCCCTCCATACTGGCAGTGCGTCCTTTGCTCTTGGAAAAAGTGAAGGCAGACTCTATGGAGGGGCCTCAGTCAAGTGACTTACACAGGGAAAATAATCAAAATAATCAAAATAATCAACATGAGCAACATTAATTCAATTAGAGGGTCTAAATGTCACTTTCAATCATTTTTCCATTAATTTTTCATCCTCACTCGACAATCATAATAGAAAAAGGCCAGGAACTTTTAAGAAGAAGAAGGGTGACCATATGTCACCTTTTCCCTGTCCTCCTTTTTGGTCGTAAGTTATCTATCGGGGGGATTAAAGGAATATTTCACCCAAAGAATGATATGCCTTCATTTTCTACTCACCCTCATGCTGAGCAACACTCTGGAGCACTTTTTTGATGTCTCAAGCCGTCTGGATTGGTCTGCCGCGGCTTACGTAGTGCAGGGAGCACGCGTAGACGTGCACTGCGGAAGTACGATATAGCACTGTTTAGGCTCGAAAAATGTACTGAATGACCTCGTTTCGAATTAATTATGGACGTTACCCGCTCAGGACACTTGGATTACAGCGGACGAGCAGTATGAAGGAAAATAGGCACGTTTTTGTGGACTTTTATGGACCTTTTTCTTACGGGCGCCGTCGTCCCCTGTTAGATGGACGTTTGTTGACAGCGAAAATCCCCCCGGACCCCCGGCTGCATTTGAGACATCAAAAAAGTGAGTGTTGCTCAGCATGAGGGTGAGTAGAAAGTGAGGCCAAATCGTTGTTTGGGTGTAGTGTTCCTTTAACAGCTTTTGCTCTTTATCATAGTGTCATGTTTAATATGAAATATGGAAAATTCAGTTCGGAGAAACATTCTCCTAGTCTTGATTGTTTCACAGTCCCATACAGCAGGTGGCGTTATAAACATATTTGATGCACAAGTCCATTGAATGGAAAAAGATTCTAGCACTGGAAATAACATCACACCCAAGCAACAATGTTTCAATTATAGGCCCATTGTCTTTCAGTTACTGAAGATCCTCTAAAGATTGATTCTGATGTCAGGGGCATTCAGGGAGATCTATAAAACTTATAAATCATATTTTACTACATCTAAGATCAATTGAATGTATCTATACTGTGCAGGTATAACTAATGTTTTTTTTCTTTGAGAAGTTAAAAAAGATGATTTGGAGACACTGAATTGAGTTGTAGGCATTACCTCTTGGTATGTGATTACCCAGCATGGATGTTAAGCTGTAATACAGGTCTGACAGGGAGAGAGATTGAATCATAGCAAAAGAAAGAGACCCTACATTAATGGGAAGTGACCCCTTAACAGTATGAAAGGGGGTAAAATGTGTTCATTCTCTTATATTTAGTGTCTTTGCTAGCCCCCAGTAGCTTTGCCCTCTTGTGGTCAGCTTTGATCGTGTCTGGCACACAGGCCATGTGATTCTCTTTGCTGTCCCCATGGGCTACAGCCCTGAAGTGAGTGAGACCCCTGCCCCTGTGCCTGATTGGAAACAGGAAAACATATTACAGGAAGCGTTACTGATTTGCCCTTATGAGGTGCATTTGCTGTATAGGGTGTTTATTTGTGAGATTTCAGAGTGAAGTTATGTAATGACAAAGACACTGAAGTAATCGCTCTCACACCCTGATGTTTAAATACACAAGAAGAGTCAATGACACTAAAGGAGTGATGCAACTCAATCCTCAAAGGTTTTGTCAGTTTATCAGAAAATAGCATTCATGTTGCAGTAAAGCTCATTCCGCTCTGCACTGATAGAAGATATTACCTAGTTTCTTGCTGATACATGTGGAATCCCAGAGTGATGGGACCTGTAATGCTCTGGCAAGTAGCAGATAAAATCTTTCTAGTCTATAAGTGTGTTTACTGTTCTTTTGTGAAGACAAAAAAGGTATGGTTACCTTGACATGTTTTGACGTTACTCTGCCGTCTTCTTCAGAAACTGTCATCCTGACAGCTGTGACGTGTCTTTATCAGCTGTTTCCGGGAGAAGCTAATAAAGACACGTCACAGCTGTCAGGATGACAGTTTCTGAAGAAGACGACGGCAGAGTAACGTCGAAACATGTCAAGGTAACCATACCTTTTTTGTCTTAATAAAAGAACAGTAAAAACACTTATGTTCTAAGAAGACAAGAAGAATCTAATCGGTAATCTTTCTAGTCTACTGATAAAATGTAAAGAAAGGACTAAGATAATACAATTTTAAATGTGCAGCATTTTTCTGAAAGTCTCTTATTTCATAAGGGGGGTGCTGATATCAAATTTTGTATGCATCTAAAAAATAACTCAGATTAATTGCTAGAGTAATGGTTTTCAGCCATGAAAGTGCTTCTGTGTGAGATTATCTTCATCTGTTATAAAAGAAGTTGCATATTATAAAAGAGGATTGAGGGAGCCAAGGGGTTTAAGGGAGAAGTTTTTTGAAACTTTTTTCATATACAGTTGCATGAAAAAGTATGTGTACCCTTTGGAATTACATGGATTTCTGCATAAATTGGTCATAAAATATGTTCTGATCTAAATTTTCCATGTTTTTAATCGACACAATATGTAAACAGTCACAGTGCAGGGTGGAAAAAGTATGTGAACCCCTTGGCTAATTACTTCTCCAAGAGCTCACTGGAGCCAGGAGTCAGCCAACTTAGGGTCCAATCAGTGTGATTAGATAGGATGTGTTGGTTAAAGCTGTCCTGCCCTATAAAAAAACACACACCATTTGAGAGTTTGCTGTTCTCAAGAGGCAATGCCTGATGTGAGCCATCCTCGCACAAAAGAGCTCTCAAATGATCTACGAACAAGAATTGTTGACTTGAATGAAGCTGGAAAGGGTTACAAAGTATCTCTAAAAGCCCTGATATCCATTTGTTAACGGTAAGACAGACTGTCTACAAATGGGGAAAGTTCAGCAGTGTCGCCACTCTGCCACGGTGTGGTCATCCTGTAAAGATGACTGTGAGAGAACAGCGCAGAATGCTCAGTGAGGTGAAGAAGAATCCTAGAGCATCAGCTGAAGACTTACAGAAATCCCTGGCACATGCCAACATTATTGTTGACAAATCTACAATACGTAAAACACTACACAAGAATGGATTTCATGGGAGGACAGCATGGAGGAAGCCATTGTTGTCAAAAAAACATTGCTGCACGTTTAAAGTTTGCGAAAGAGCACCTGCATGTTCCACAGCACTACTGGCAAAATATTCTGTGGACAGATGAAACCAAATTTGAGTTGTTTGGAAGGAACACACAACGCTATATGTGGAGAAAAAAGGCACAACACACCAACATCAGAACCTCATCTCAACTTTGAAATATGGTGGAGGGAGCATTATGGTTTGGGGTTGCTTTGCTGCCTCAGGGCCTGGATGGATTGGTGTCATCGACGGAAAAATGAATTCCCAAGTTTATCAAGACATTTTGCAGAAAAACTTAAGATCATCTGTCTGCCAACTGAACCTCAACAGAGGATGGGTGATGCAACAGGACAACGACCCAAAGCACAGAAGTAAATCAACACTGGAATGGCTTTAACAGAAGAAAATAAATGCGGCTTCTGGAGTGGCCCAGTCAGAGTCCTGACCTCAACCCGATTGAGATGCTGTGGACATCCCAGGAATATGGCTGAACTGAAACAGTTTTGTACAGAAGAATGGTCCACAATTCCTCCTGACCATTGTGCAGGTCTGATCTACAACTACAAGAAACATTTGGTTGAGGTTATTGCTGCCAAAGGAGGGTCAACCAGTTATTAAATCCAAAGGTTCACATAATTTTTCCACCCTGCACTGACTGTTTACATAGTGTGTCGAATAAGAGTATGAAAACGTATAATTTTTTTGTGCAGTATTAGTTTAAGCAGACTGTGATTGTCTTGTGATGTG